>KZ308154.1:3560110-3603282 GCA_000376725.2 Ladona fulva
AAATCATCGCTCGTTTAAGAATTTTTTAGTATAAATATGTTTTTAATAATAAAGATTAACAACGGTACCTTGAGGAAGTTTTCCGATATCAAAAAGCTTCTGTAAACTACGCGACAACATTTACATGATTTCAAAAATCGAATATTTACTACATTAATACTATCCTACGGAAAACTTTGAGTTTCTTACAATTCTAACATGAAATAATCTACAGCGGGTGAAAAGATATGATATGATAAAGTGTAATATATTTCTAAATGTCCTTCAATCCGTTTGACCAATATAAAAGTAAAATCAACCAAATATGCTGTTTAGATTAGTTTAGATTATTTTCCCATATATTTGTCCTTACAGGGGTTGCCGTTTAAAATAATGTCGGTGCATCTATATTTGACAAGGTAAGCGTCTTAATGCTCTCTACAGTATATTGCACTCCTTATTTTAGTTTATAATTAATTTTGAGCATATTATAATGACATTAAAGAGTAGATAGAAAAGAAGACCGCGTGGGCCTAACCTCGCCAATAAAGGGTCTATCTTTCTATCTATTAACAAATTTAACTCCGGGGCTTGCAGCTTCATAGGGAAATATTCCAGCAATTCTTGGTTCGCGGAATCGTAAAACACCGTTCATCGTAAAATGAAATCTGTTTTCTGATTTCACAGGAACTTCACCGACGAGGTTAAATCTGCATTATTAGTTGAATAACGTTAATGAAAACTATAAAACAAATCTTTTACTTCTACAATAAATTGTGACATTATGTGGGAATTCTTAATCAAGAATTTTAGAAAATCACGCAGGAAGTCCCTAAGGCAAATTAACATCTTCTCAACGATTTTGACTACAATATATTTTTCTGATTTCTGTCGGCGAACCTCCATGTCTTAATTTTTTATGACCAAGTCAACCATTAAGTATACCGAATTGAAAGTCAAAAACTATCAAGGATATAAGATTTACGTCATCACTTCCTATTTAAAAATAAACTCGCGGTAATATTACCATGTTAGTTTGAATTGTGTTGATGGGTTTACAGCAAATTTTCCTCTCATTTTTTTAAACCTCGCATAAAAATTGCCCGAATAGATTCCGAAACCCTCCAAGGGCCAAGAAAAAAATAAAACGAATCAAAAGAGCGTTTGAATTTGATTTAGCCAATTTACGACTTCTATCCCACAGGAAAAAAGACATCCTAGTTTATGGGCCCAAACAAGCTTCGTCTTGCCTCTTATGCTCCCGTATCATAGACCCACGAGCAGCCGAAGCTGGCAATCCCTTCCCCATCGCTGCACCCTTCCCTCACCCTTTTGCACCTCTAAAAAAATCCCAAAAACACCCCGGTCGAAAACCTCAAAACATCTCGATCCAAAACAAAACCTCATCAGCAGGGAGCCCTCAACTTCCCCGATAATTGCATCCACATTCAACAAGTCCTATTTCCTCATATTTCTGTATTTAATGCGTCAACTTTTTCCCTTCTTTCTCAACAGGTTTCCTCCAACCGAAACCTTTCGCCGAGGATGGGGGAGAGTTAACGTATCTCCCCCAACTTTAGCCACCCCATCTCCAAGCTAACCACCCTACCCATACACATTTTTTTCTTCGCCCACCCCCCCCTCTGGATGTCTCCATGACGCTCTCCAATCGATCCCCGGGGCTCGCTCGGGCGATAAGGCGGCCGTGTCGGCACTGGTGTAGGGGGGCCTAGGGTCTTCCAACGCCCCCTACGCATGCGCCGAAAACCCCGGGCAGGAGAGCAACGGGTCTCTTAGCGAGAGGGATTTTCGTTCCCGGACGCATCCGAACGGAGGCTGCGTGGGGCGCGGGGAGAAGAGAAAGGGTAAGAGATTCACGGGAACGGTGTAATTGGGCAGTGGGGCGAGAAAGGGACAGGGGAAGGAAGGGGAATAAATCCGGGAGAGAGGGTGGGTAAGGAGGACACGGAGGTTTCAGCGTCCGGGACTCTCATTCCGGGAAGGGATTCAAGGAGAAGGTTTTTAAATAAGTGTCATTCCCGTCTCCGGGAGGTTCAGCCGAAAAGGGAGGGAAAAAGAGGTTCGTCTCTGGAGTGTGGTTGTTGGTCCGGAGGACGGAATCTTCACCACTTCGCGGTGAGTAGTTTAATGAGATTCTTCAAAAAGTCCCCGCTGCAAGGATGTCCGTCTAATTAAACACGCCGCGAGGTTTATTTCCTTCTTTGTTGTATAGTGGTTGTGCTTCCTCCCGGGAGAAGAAGTGGAGGGTGAAATGCTCTTTTATCTGTCCCCTGGGAAGTGTTAATCGCCCGTGGGTCGGGCGCGTATGTAAATTTCCTACCCGAGGTGCTTGCAAAAGAGAACGGTGAATAAGCTGGTTCGTTGGGTGTTTGGTGGTTTTTTTTACACTTAGAATGTAAGGTTTCGATTTAAAAAATAAGCAAACCCTCGCCTTATATCTCTTTTGCGTAGAGTTTCGTCGGGTTTGTTTTGTTTCCATGGAAAACAATTTGAAAAGCGACAGTAAATTATGTTTAAAACTCAAATTACAACAAATATAAAAGAAAAATTCAGTAGTGTGACTATTTAAATTGGGTAAAAGCTATTGATGGCATGATATAGTCGAGTCATCTGAAAACAACGGCAAAATTTACAAGTACGCACCCGATCGCTCAATTTTCTCACCTTTTTCGTTTCCCTATCCGAAAAATATTAGGTAAACATACTTTGCTAACGTAATCTTATTAACGTTTGTGGTGAATATTTGAATAAAATATTGATATTCCGAAATTATGACTGAAAGAATATCAATGCGCCCTCGCAGCCATTTTAATCCTTGAAAGTTACTTGTACCTCTAAAATGATAATTAAATCTGGGCCTATCATAAGCCATCAACTGATAGTTTGTTGCAAATACAAGCTCAAAGCACGTAATTTACCACTTCCTCTTGTCATCGCTTCGTGTTTGGCACACCTCAGTAAATAAAGTGATATAGATAGTCATAGTTTGGTAGAACTCACTCTTACAAGCGTTTACCATCATACAAAACCATAACACAGGATGGTAATTAAATTTAACGAGCGCTAAATACGCTGGAAAGTTATTTAAAAGTTTGACTGTCCCACCGAAAGGAACCAACGAATTCCATGTTCAAGATGAATTTAGGCGAGAAAAGTTTTGGCGCAGAATTACATAAAAAAGAAACCGTTAAAATGTCTTTCGAAAAGATTGCGTGGTAGAAAATTCCTGTCTTTGAGGAGCTTATATCGATAGAATTTTCCAAGAAACATGTATGTCTTCAGTCTCCTAGTTGCTCTGGAAACACGAATCCTTTCATAGTAACGGGCAGATTGTTTATTCTGAGCGATCACACCTAGTGGAGAAAGGAAGAATTACTTAAATAGCTATATTATCTGATCAGTTTGAGTTAGCATTTACTTTCCCTAAATAATCATCGGTAGGCTTTTTCTAAGCTCAAAATAAGTTACATTTAAACTACCGAATCTTCTCTTGACGTAGCGCGTTATTTACACCACGCAACAATCGTTTAAACGACGCCCTCTAAAACAAATACATTTCGAAATCACAGGTATTAATATTGCAAATTCATAAGCGAAGATGGCTTTCATTTACCTTTCATCGGTTCACTCAACTGAACATCGAATTAAACGCCAAAAATCGATATCAATTAAAATTTTTAGAGCACGGAATCAGATTGATTTAAAACCGCGCCTGTCTTTTTTTATTTACGTTAGTCGAGCGTCCCTTTGGTCCGATGATGAACGTCCGAAACAAATTCGATGTATTGCGTTAGGAAAAGTACTTTAAGAGACAAAGCGCGATTAGAAGAAAGGACAAGCACAACCTGTTGCTGTTGTTTATTTTGCATTGGGTAATACATTTTCATTGCAAACCGACTTAAAAAAAAGAGTTATTTCGGTGTAAATCGGGGCTTGAAAAGCATCCGACGGTAAATATCGCTCAGGAGTTACAGAAAAATTTCATCGCTGCAGATATCTGAGACGAATTTCATAACAACGAGAAACAATAGTCCAGTATAAAGACTCGGAAAACTTATTTATCTCCAATCCATCAATGCATCGATATGTAGTCATCTAGAGTTTCCTTAACGTTGGAAGTTTCGGGCAGAGAATTAACCTCGTCTCTTACTCATCAGTACCTCCGCGAAGATAAGAGGCAATGACAGGAATGGAAAGTCAAGCCTTTCGGGAATGACTTGTTATGGGACAAATTGCGAAGATGGATGCCTATTGATCAGGGAGTTACGCCAAACCTTTACATCCCACTCGTTTTGCAACTAGAGCTCAACAAGTTAGGTCTTGACATGAGGATTTCGCTGACGTCACGCGGGTGGGTAATAGAGAAGTTTAATTTAGGAAATGGCTCTCGTCAGACGAAACCTCAAGAAGTGCTTCGGATGAAACGGGAGGAATACACCATTCGAAACGTAAATTTTAAGCGGTTACCGTCGATCGACTCTACATACCGTTCATTATTAAATTTTGGTAATTAATAGTTAGTGTTTCACTTCGATTTTTGCGAAATTGTAATAAATATACACATAAGGGTCCATCGGCAAATTTTTCGTGTTTAAATTTGGGCACGTTTGATAGTAATTAATTTACTTCTGCGAAAGAACCAGTCCTGGACACAGCTTCTGCCGACGCAACGGCAACTATATGTCTATAACGCAACGTAGAAAGTGCACATCAAAACCTATCAAAGTTGGGAATTCTCAATAGGGGAAATGACCACTTCACAAAGTCGTAATGTACATACAACCGAGGATATTCGATGAGTTAGTTTGGGAGTAACTTTGTTGAGAGCCATAACAAACATGGACGTTATGGTTTATGCATCGCACTGTATTTGTTATGATTCGTATGACGATATAATTTATACATCGCACTGCAAAACGATTGATTTCGCTACATCGTCACGTGACAGCGGATCAAAAATGGCTGTGGTTTTAAAAATTAAGGAGAATTAAAATTCGTTAGCTACCGTTTTTCATCGACAATTAAATTAAATACGCGAAAAAGAATATGTATGAAGTTAAATCTACGCATTTAAGTGCATACTTAATTCTTCCAGCATTATTTCATCGATTGAAAATTATTTGGAGTCCAAAACCTAGCAATGATCACCTGAATAGACAATTTTCTACCAGAATATTTAAATGCGACCAATTAATTTAACCCTAAAATTGTAAACCGATGACAAGGCGCTAGAACGGTTGGAATAGAGATGGACAGGCCATTCTCCCAATTGGAAATATTAATCCAAGCATCGCGTAAACAAATAAAGATCGGGATCCGCGCGATTAACCTTTTGGAATCGCCGATGAAAATCAAACCACTCCACTTTCCTACCGAAATATGGCTCTGTTAATTCTAGAGAGCTTAATGGTACGATTCCAATTTCATGAAAACACGTTATCTCCAGCTAGAGTGAAAGGCATTAATGGAGTCTCTGGAAATGACGTTCGATATATCAAGTTTCTCAATTCCCTCTCTATTGTTTCAAAATCAATAGTTGACATGGATTTCGGAGAAATGTCCGGGGCTGGAAATAAACTAGAACGATCGATGGCACAAGAATAACATTATAAACGCAACGACGCTGCCTAGGTTACCTTAAGGTATTTCTGTATAATTTTAGCTATCGAACCGAATTCGGCGTCCTCTATCGACTTGGCGTGACATTTATCAAATTCCCGTTTGAGAGGAGGGGAGCTGTCCTTGACCCTTTGTCAATACTTGACGAAGATTCAAGTATGATCGACAAGCATCTCCAGCTACGCATTTCGGTATCATCTCCCCCAATAAGGAAACAACAGCAGGGTCCCTCTTCGTGCCAGGAGCCTCTAATGTAATTTCCATCTCTTCGGAATGCTTCCCTTTTCTGTCATTCCGGAGATAAAAGTAAACAAAGTAGAGACGGCGGTGTCTGTTAACTCATGGAGGTAGAAATCAAATGAGAAACATGACATTCAAGAGCGAAGATCTTTATCATTTTACGATTTTACGACATTAATACTAAGTCGTCTTTATTTGAGACTTAGAGTCTCCCGTTCTGTCAAACCCATCGTCACGTTCCGTACAGATATTAATTAAAAAGAGAAGGAAAATGAGAAGAAATTTGGACATAAAAACCTAAGAGATGCATAGTGAAAATCATCCATTGCAGGAAAACACACACTAGGAAGGGGTGTGTGAAAAACCCACCGATAGTAATACTAAAAAGATGTGAAAGAAATTAACAAGAACAAAACGCACATAATAGATACATAGAGTGGTAATAAATTCATAATATATGATTATAAATAAAAGAATTTTTAATGTTACATGATTACACATCCGTACCTTATTGCATATACAAGGCATGAAGCGCATTTATATAAAAGTGCATACAAATAGAGGTGCATAGTCGGAGATTAGATCAAACATAGATATAAGGTTAATGTGTTTATAAAAAAATTAGGCATAAGTTATCAGAAATACAAGATGCAGTATAAGAAATATACAATCGAACAACATGTAACTAATATTTAATGATATAAATAAACTTCTCCATCACTGAAAATTTGGGACACATCGTCATAGATTTTTCGACCATCTTAGAACCTCAGAGTTGCGGATATGGAGAAAAATGGCAAGAAATTTTACAGTTGTCATTTCAAGCCAATTCGAGGTTTCCTGCGGTAACTCCATTACTCGAGCGTTATCGACAAACTAGTAGAATGTAATAAACTGAATAAATGTGAGGATTTTCTTTATTTATAAACAGATTCGTGCTGAGGGATTTTTTCGATCAGAAAAGATGTAATATGATACCCTTTCTTTAATCCATGATCATTTTACTTCAATTTAATCACATTTAATCGAAAATTAATAGAGATTAATTAGATTTTCGTAAATAATATTTGAAATGCACTCAATTAAATACAAAATATCTTAAAACTAAATACTTAAACACAAGTTATGGCGTTTCACTGCTTGAGACGCATCCACATCTCATCGGCACGCCCAAGTGCTTCTTCTACTGAGTAGTACGTTAGGTGTTTGAACGAATACATAGCCAATAATTCATCACGTATAATACTACTACCTAAACACAGAGCTCTATAACTTGGATAATGTGATGTTATATAGAGCCTTCTACGAAAACATTCCTACATAGCTTCAGTCGAAGGTATAAGGTGCTTATTTAACTTGATAGAGCATAAGTAAGTACTGATCAATAAGAGGGTATATATTTTTTACTTTTTTTTAACTTTTTTATTTATATTCACTGAGAGCTCCCGGGCAACGGTTCGACTTCGGTAAAACCGGTCCCGGGTTCGATTCCCGGTGGGGGCCTACGTGCGAAATGACCTTAGCTCTCGAAGCACGTTTAACAACACTACCTACTACTACTTCTATTCACCGAGATAATATTTACTTACATTTACTTTAAACCGATGGGTTCGTTTTTCAAAAATGGATCGACCGCTGTAATACCAGAGTCCAAAATCGTTGCTAATCTGTAAAACTCCCACAAAGAACGAAGAATCTCAACAATAATTATTGATTGATTTAAATTCAAGATTAGTTTATTCGTAAATTTTGGGTATAGAGGGATGGAATAGAAAACATATACATAGACAAATTAAAGCTTCAACTGTCGAGCTATAAATAGAATTCTCCGTGACTCCGTGAATTTCGTGAATGCACTCGGTGTGCCCGCTTTCAAAAGCCTCCGCTTGTTCATTCCAACCGACGTCGCTCAAAAGGGAGACGACACGCCTTTTCACCCCACGGTTGCCATAGTGCAATACAACTTCCGCTCCGTCGACCATTCAATTGAACCCACGTCGCACGGGGGAACAACAAACGAAAACGAAAAAAATGGGGGACGAAAGTGACTGAACGCGCAAGAAAAAGTCTCTTTAGAACTCACGCTCGGCAAAAATTTGATTTGCAGCTATAACTGCCGAAGCAAAACCCCTCCCACCGCCATCGGATGGCAATTAATTAATCCATTACGAAATCCGCATCCCTTGAACCCCAACGATCATCGCCTTAGGGCGAGACCCGCCCTTTTCCTTTGCCCATATTTCTCCTTCGCTTCCCCTCCCATTTCGGTCGCTTTTTCTTCGAGAAAAACCACCAAGTCCCCAGACATTCGCCTCCGAAAATAATGACTTTTACTCCCACGCAACCTTTAACATCCCCAGGAACCATGCCTTTTACATCGATACCTCTTCGTACCGAAGAATGTCGTTTTCCCCGTTTTGCAAGCTTTTTCTTCTGGGTGTACCTCAATGAACAGAATACTTCTCATTTGTCCTACGGTACGGTGTAGAGAAAAGTGACTTCCGTGAACTATTGTCTCAGTCTCGTCCATGGATTTGTTAATATAAAAGGTAAAGAGATTTGAGAGACCGCAAGATCATTTCATCCTGTTCACCCACTACTTTTGCTCCTGACGATGCCTTCATGAATAGCGAAATGCGCATGTGGAAATAGCAATTCTTGATGACTTTGGAATTTCTAAATTAATAATCCTCAACATTCCTTACGGAAAATTTCTCCCAAAAAGACATCTGAATTTTCTGAAGAGAGAACTTAATTGGTTAAAGCATCCGCCCGGAAAGATCCTGCTTCGGGTCCCAGTCCTGTCAGACGTTATTCATGTTTGCGTCCGTGGGAATCTGATCACCCCTTATTAACGCTTTAAAAAGTTCTACTCATAGGTTCTTTATGCAGTACTTACGTAGACGATTTCTTCTCATAGCATTCTATCCCATTGAAGAAAGCGAGGTCAAAAGACTTCACTCCTCATCATGCTTACTGAGCCTCATTCCTCTCCAGGGATTTTGGCTCGCTAATGTTAGAAGGGGTCCAACCAGCATTCTGGGTGTTAACCTTACAGATCTCCGGAAATATCCTCCGGGATATTTTTTATTATCCACCATCACAACATTAAAGATTTCGTCGTTGTAGAAATAATACTTCACTTTTAAATTTAATGCGCTCAATACTTATTATATTATGTACCAGTTTCGTTACAGCAGTGGTAGCTGATTATGAAAAACTAATAGCATAGTTACGAAACTCTTTAAGGGAATAAACATTTCTAAAAAAAGGGACTGATGTGAAGAAATCTACGAAACTAGGAATTTTTCCGCATACGGAGATTCCTTGGCTAAAAACTAACTTTTCTAAGGAAATGTATTGCAAAAGATGATTTGTTTCTCTGTTTTATGGAACTCACCAAAAGAGTAACGAATGCCTCGGAGGAAACTCATACATGCACGAGCACACAAGGAATTTTATATTTTAATGAACAACAGATTGTGTGTGGAAGTAATTCTAAAGCAATAAATGTCCACGTCCCGGGACTTATTGATCACTCAATATATAAGCTGAAGTAACTTATTTATAGACAATAAAATTGAATAATTACACATCTTTAAATGACTCGGTAATAGGAAACTTCTGGGGGAGAGAATTTTGGCTTTCGAAGGTTTTGACTAAGCAGCTTGATTCTGAAAAGAAATACTTCCTTAGCTGAGATATCTTTAAACACCCCAGAATACTCTTCAGTAAAGTTAAAGGTAAAGTACCACGATAAATATAAAGCGGTAAAAATTATATTGGGGAAAACTATAAATACTACATTATTTTACCTAATTTCATCTTTATCAGAAGCAACTCGCGAGGAACCTTGGACCCAGTTGGAAGAGAGTTTGATAAGCTAATGATGAAACTGGACTAAGATAAGTCTATGATGACTGCCTAATGAGCTAAGAGTTCGCAATATCAATACGAAGGCATTATGTAACGTTGCTTTGTATACAAGCAGAGAAAAAGCGGATGTTGATTATGGTGAAAATACTGAAGTCATGCATATATGCAGCATGGCTTATAAATGTGGATATTTTATATTATGGACGCAAATACCTTCAAGCAAATATACCTAAAAACTGCTTTTATCCTAAGTTAAATTAAACTTCAAACTACGAGTATAATTACAATTTTATAAGTATAGAGGAACATTATACAATCATACAAACAAAATAAAAGACAAATCGAGGAAAATTGCCCATTAATTTCATTAACTCAAGGACACGGTACCAATGGATACATCAAAGATGCTCTATTTTTCATGGTCAGAAAGTATTCTGAGATACGGTATTGCTATTTTGGGGAGTACTAATATGAAACGCCTAGTGATGACGAATCAAGAAAATGTCATCAAATACAAAAACAATAACGATAACTCAATGGCAATTAATCCGCTAACCTTTATCAAATTACTGCACTGTATGGTAATTAGAAAGTAGATTATAGTAGAGTTATATATGATTATGTTGGAGTGTGAGTTGGCCGAAAGGGTATAACGATATCAAACCTTTTGTGGCACGAGAGCTATGTTTGATAAACATAAAGGATTTTTGGGCTAAAACATAGAATGAGATGTTCGTATTATATATTATGTCAACGATGGAATTAAGATGTAGCAGATGGCTTCATTAATCATTCATTACCATTAATAGAATCTGCATTTATTTACTTCAAAGCTTCATTATTTAAGTGAAGAATACATAACAATAATGCAGCAAGAGTTTCCAAAACTCATAGCCATTTTCCCATAGCACTTAATACGGAAGACCGAGAAAAACCTGGTTGATCGTGTGAAATACTAAAGGGAAGAGACCCACAGAAATAAATTAATAAAACATAATGGGTTGGATGTGTAGATGATTCTGAAGAAATTTCCTATGGCAGTGTGAAAATACTGAAAAATGGTCCTTAGCTTCCTTATTCAGATATGGTATAACGTGAATTTTAATGCATGTCCATACGCATCGTATCCTTCTGCTATTTTTCCTACATAACCAAAAATGGAGATAATTAAGTGCATAATGATGAGGAAAGATTACCTATAACAATTAATACATCAAAGAGTGAAAGAGTAAAAGCTAAGAGTAGGATAGGTGAATATAATACAGTGAAGAGGGAGAGCAAACCAAACCATAAAGGAATAGTTGGATTTGTAGCGGCCAAGAATAGGAAAATATTTCAGCTCATAGGTGGGCTGGAAAATCATGAAGAGAGCTACCACTCTACTCTCTACTGGGTAGAGCAGAGATAACTTGGGAACCCGCTTTGATGTATTCACGTTCCTACAGCAAAAATATCGAAACACACAGCTTGTATATAATCCTCAATGAAATAACTAATATAATGTAATGTAATATTAAGATAATTGCAAAATTTTTCCAAAGCGTTACTCACTAATTCAATTCTGCTTGGAGAAACGATTTCATTCTAATGACGTTATCTCCATGGAATAGAACATCGGTAACTTCATTTAATATTAATCCGTCTTTGCGTTTCTAAGAGTATCAGCTATTTACTTATACAAAGACGTGTATAAGAGCAAAAAACCATCAAAATTTCGTCACTGAAAGCTTTTATCCTCCGTCGCCTTTCCACAAACCTAATTTGTTCAGCCGAAAAGGTGTACTCCGACCGATAATGGAGTACTTTCACAATTTTGGTAGCTTTCAGAACGTCCGACCTGAAAAAATTGAGCACGAGGCGATGTGTGCTAAAAATATGGGAGAGGCGCTTAAGGATACAAAATGGCAGCTTGACCCTGCGTGGCAACATCGTACTACGCAACGTCCTTTCATCCAATGTTGGTGGGAGCTACATTGAATGTAGTTTCACCGTGTTACATCGTAGTTGAGCAACTTTTAACGAAACTAAATCATCTCCCAAATTAATCTCCAGTTATAGACGCAGTGTTTACAATACGTCTCTTTGTTTTTCTAACGTTACACTAATCAACATCGAATAAGGTTAGACCATATGTTATTAAGAAGGGATGTATTTTTAGGAAAAAATTGATTAATAGATGAGTTTATAGAATGCAGATGAGATACCCATTCAGTTTCTTTCATACACTAATTCCAAATGCCTTACAGAAACAGCATTGGTTTGTTTTCCGTCATGACTACGAATAAGATTTTTAGAATTAAATTCGAGCCTCGTATTTAATAACGGCTTTATTAGGAGAATTTTAGCCTTAAGAGACAACTTTGATTAAACCTTTTCCAAGTCTCGAACACAAAACCCCGGCGTTGATAGTGTGACACGCTAATCACTACGATTTCTCAGTTTCTAGACGTAGATTTCTCGGATTTGAAACATGCTTCTTTGTTTTTTGAGCATGTCTTCATCCTAAATGCTTATTGCTCCTTATATTTGCTCGATTCATGTCAAAGGCACAAAAGTTAAGCAGCGAATCAACAATTTTTAAAATAAATTTGAGTATATCGTCAAAATAAATGTGCTTCGATAAACGTTATAATCATAAATACGAAACTGTATAGCTATTTAGTGATTAACCTTGTTCATTACGTAGACTTTCTTGTATATGTTTTCAAATGTAAGGTAAAATTCTATAAATTTAGCAGTTCCTACGAGAATACGTGGGTAACAAAGATACTTGTAAATAAATCCCATAGCGACGCATAGATAAATAATTGTGTAGAAGAATAACGAATTTGACTACCGGTGGGCTGCGACGTTCTGAATGAGTTGAGTCCTTGTTCGTTAAACGTATGAGGTCTCTGTTACGCAAATTCCGGTGCCTTCATTTCCATTTTTTAAGTTTTGGCTTATTTCAAATAAATAACATAAGATCATAATTTAATGGTTAAAAATATAGTCGATATATTTTATCAGGGGCGTAGCCAAGATTTGTGTATGCGGAGTTTAACATAAGATCATAATTTAATGGTTAAAGATTTGGTCGATATTTCATCAGGGGCGTAGCTCCATTTGTCTATGGGGGGTTTAGAGCCATGGAGTAAACACTTGATTGCCTACTATCCAGGGGTAGGAATCTTTTCGCCCAGAATCCAGTGAAAATAGAAACTGATTTATATTAATATGTATTCCCTGCGGATATCCAGCGGCGTTTTTATCGCAAACATCTCACATGCTTTCGTTTATCGTTGGCTCTGTTATGTCATTGGGAGGGTTGAACCCCCAAAACCACCTAATTGGCTACGCCTCTATATTCCACCATTATCTTTAAATGAATTCGCAATGAGAATAGGTATGTGAAAGATAGGATTTGGCAATCTAAATAGTCTAATTTGATTGTTTTTTCATCAAAATACCCCAATAAAAGTAAAAGAAATTAAAAATTATTTATCTGATATAATTTAGGATTTGCGAACGTATCTTCGGTTAATTTGCGCTATCTTTCCTTGTAGAAGATATTCTCAGATCAACACGTAAGTAATGTCCGGTCGGTAAACCTAAGTTTCGACACAGAACGCTATCATCATCCTCAGGGTCAGAGATGTCGTTTGTTCCTTCTTTAATATATTTAGTAGAACCGATAGGAAAATGAAACGATACAATCTTTTTCAATCTCAAATATACCCCAGACTCTGAACACGAAGTAACTTCTTCTGGTTTCAAACTTCTGTTGTGATAAATTTACTGCGAGCAAAATGGGCAAATGTTTTCCACGGTATTGCCGTACTTTTCATGAAGCACTACCGCAAATTCGGAGCTTGTGCGTTATGAAATTTTTAATAAGTTATATCAATATTGTATCAAGCCAAAAAATAAAATTCTGCAAAGTTGACATGCAAATATCTCTGAATAGCTTTTTGATAAATAGCAACGGTTTTCATTCGCTCTTCTTCTACATTTCTACCATTAAAATAATCAATCGTTAGAGCACGCGCATGAAAGCACGCTGGCGGCTGCAGAATATATTTTAAAACTCGTTTAAAGAGACTCCTCTAATGGAAAGACCCAATGCAATCACTTTTCCTCCACCTATCAGATAATGGAACACTCCGACGCAATTTCGCTCTGCGTTCGCTTTGGTGGCCAAAGAAGCTCTCGCGAGAGCAACAGGTGAACACCCTGGAGAAGAATCCGAATCCCGGAGTCCACCACCCTTCCTCCCAACCATAAACCACGGGGTCATCCGGGCTGCAAATCGCTTCTTTTCCTTCCCTACCTCGCCCCATTTGACGCCCCCTCTCCATTTGACGTCCTCCTTTTGACGCACGTAACCACCACGCATCCACCAAGCTCACCAAGTCTCAGGTATTGATAATTCTCTCGATATTTTCCCAGATTCCCAGATTTTACTATTTCTCTCTCTCTTTTACCCAACGTTTCGTGATGATAATAATAATAATAAATGTATTTATCGAAAGACATGTATAAGCATATATAGGACACGTCAAAAACAAAATTTTACGAGTTTAACCAGTATAATATAATTATATTTAAAGCACAACTACATTAATCAATATTAAGTTAATACAATAATAATTACAACATCACAAATACACCAGAATTACTACAATTATTGACTATTACACACTTCACTCCTATAATACATCGGAAATGCCATTCATTAAAAATTCATCCACATTATAAAATGCTTCAGCGGAAGATATTCTTTTAATGTTTTACAAAATGGTACATTTCCATTATTTTTAATTGACCCAGGTAATTTATTATACATTTTTAAAGTCATTACTTCAAAGCTTCTCCCTGTTACACTGAGCCTATGGGATGGGATCCTCAAGTTGCTTCTTCCTCTAGTTAGGTGATCATGCTGATCCTCTTGCTTCGAATACCTGTCAACATTCTGATGAATGTAGACAGCACATGCATATACATATGCGAATGGCATAATCATTATTCCATATTCCCTGAATAGTTGTTCGCATGGTTCTCTCCTGTGTACCTTAGCCATGGCTCTAATTACTCTCTTTTGAATTATAAAGATATATTTCCAATAGGGAGTTTCCTCATATCATGATACCGTCATTGTTGAATGGAAAGTTGCAAAGTATTCAACCTTCAGTATATTTGCTGTTTAACAACCAGCGTCAGTTTACTGATTAGATAAGTGAGTCTACTTAACTTAGATCCTAGATATCTGACGCAATATGAAATTGTAATTAACTAAAGTTGAAATTGAAATTAACATGTTCAAGAAAATTATACATGTTGAAGGATGCTTAGTAACCTAAAGTAGTACCTTAGAAACCTGAAGATGTCAACCAGTTGACGAAACTAGTTGATTAATAAATCTACTGTGGAAACTACTAAGTATCCTTTCTTTCAACATGTAAGTGAAATTTTCTGAAAATTTGAAAGAGACGTTAAAGCAGGGACTCCCAACCTGCATTACCTGTCCTCTCTGGGAGTACGAGCAGCTCGTCCACGGGATATAGAGAATAGTGGGCTAATAATTATTTAAATGCCTGAAGTATTCACGGCCGATCCGACAGTGAGCGTAAAATAAGAGAAACAGAAGCGAGGACGAGTCGTTTCAGGGACTCGTTCTTTCCTCGAGCGATACGCGATAACAAAAAGAGGTAACTCAAACACTTAGTATTAAAATCTCCTGCCACACGCAGAAAGGCGACTTTATGCCATACAAATACCGCTAGAGATTCGCAGGGTACACATGCTAAAATAAATCAGTTTATATTTTCATAAGATTTTGAGCGGAAGTATCCTACCCCTGCGTTGTAGGCAATGGAGTGTTTATTCCATGTCTCTAAACCCTGGCCTGGGAGTATGAAAACCAGAAAGATTCGGAGCCCCATTTTAGACGCTGCAACTTATCCTATAAATAAGTGTTATTTTACCAGTGTTCTACGCCATAAAGCACCGAACATTTATTGACTTTTATTATGTGCTAATAATTATTGGTTTACCCCAAAATTAATTAAGGAAATTTTGATATTACAAACTTGTATTCGTGAATAAGAAGGTATTTTCTCTAAACCCTTATAAAACGGTCCGTTATAGTTATTCTTATCATTTACGATCTGCGTGGCTTTTTCATTGATTTGCGTTCATATTATTGAGGTTAATTTAAACTATTCGCTTGCGTATGTTGGCGTGAAAAATCGGATTTAAAAATATCCGCGTCCAAATATTTATCGATAAAACACTTGAGAATATGGCTCCGAATAAATACTTGTAGAATCCTCGGAGGGGGACGTCAGGGCTCTGTTATGTCATTGGGAGGGTTGAACCCCCAAAACCACCTAATTGGCTACGCCTCTATATTCCACCATTATCTTTAAATGAATTCGCAATGAGAATAGGTATGTGAAAGATAGGATTTGGCAATCTAAATAGTCTAATTTGATTGTTTTTTCATCAAAATACCCCAATAAAAGGCACGCTACCACGATAAATATAAAGCGGTAAAAATTATATTGGGGAAAACTATAAATACTACATTATTTTACCTAATTTCATCTTTATCAGAAGCAACTCGCGAGGAACCTTGGACCCAGTTGGAAGAGAGTTTGATAAGCTAATGATGAAACTGGACTAAGNCGAGAAAAGCGAGGGTAAATTACCTCACTACCTATTTTGCCTAGTAAGCTATTTCTAGATATATTTGTATTTTAGATGTGTATTTGTAGACAGCGGTGGAGGATTTGAGGTGATTTGCGTTCATATTATTGAGGTTAATTTAAACTATTCCCTTGCATATGACTGGCTGTTGGCGTGAAAAATCGGATTTAAAAAAATCTACTAAAATATTAAGTATATACTTTCAGGGATACGGGTAATGAAAGAGGGTTGCATAATTTAAGGAAACCTTTTTGGGACCATGGGGATAGAAATTCTTAATGTGTTCCACGACCGAGAAGGTTAAGATACCCTGCTTACGCAACAAACGACCCGCGGAACACACACATAAGCTTCGCCCCATTACCCGAAAATAATATATATTATACATATATACAAATAATGGGAATTATTCAAAATTTTTAAATTCATGATCGGTGACATTACTGATGAGAACGTAGAATTTTTACATGAGAAGCTTTCTTACGAGAACTTGTGGAAAAATTGATGGAACATAAACCTTTCGTTCAATTTTAAAATAGAAGAATAGTATACGTATCAATTTACTCATTTCAATATGTTCCTCGACTTCTAGGATTATTTTCCTGTTCCATGCGAACCAAACCTCCTTTAAATTTTTGATATGGTCTAAGCAGCGTTGCCGTTACAACTGAAAACCCATACCCACTTTTGCTCGTTAAATGCCTCATCAGCTTCTCGCTTTGTAGTAAAAGGAGGGTTTTGTGGAAAAATAAGTTTTTACCACTGATAAAAGATAAACTTCGGTGGGTTCAATTTCATTTTGTTATAATCAGGGGGTATCCAGAATTTTCGCTTTAGGGAGAGCTGAACTTAAGTGTGTAACCAATAATCTCCCATTTACGTTGTAATACGAACTAATTGATCCTATTATAACCTGTAAAGAAATGTATTACGCGTCCAAATATTTATCGATAAGACCCTTGAGAATATGGCTCCGAATAAATACTTGTAGAAACCTCGGAGGGGGGCGTCAACCCATCATCCACCCCCCCTGGGTTTGCACCTGGTTATAATCATATAAACATCCCTTATGAGTGAAGAAACACACTTCCAGTTATTCAATATTCCTGGATACTCTGTAAGTAAATATCTTGATAAACCTCTTGATTAATTTGGTGAATAAATCAGTTGATAAACCTCATGAAACATTCCACTAAATCAATCCATTTCCGAAAATCTCATCATATAGCCAATTAATTATAGATAGATAAGACTTCAATATTTTTTAAAGCTTATTCCATTTCAATTTGTCCTTATTAAAGCAGAAGTTCCACATAAACTAAACTGCGCTTCATTAAACGTCGCTACACCACAAATAATGGATTACTCTCCAGACACCCGAAATCTCGAGATCCTTCACAATAAATCGCATCAACTTACCAAAGGAATGTAAGAGATAAATTTTCTGTTGTAGAAAAATCTATCATCGTTAAGAAGGAATGTGAGAAGCAGAAATGATCTCGTGCTTTTTCGGTGAATTTAACGGATGAAGACTTCTCGGGTTTCCAACCAGTTTGTTTCTTCGATAATTGTCGACTCCTGTCTCTGGAGTAACCCTCATCCTTGAGATGACTTCAAAGACAGTTGGACAAGTCCTTTTGGTAACCCTAAAGGTCTTCATCAATGTAATTGACACGTTTTTATCTGTAGCAGGTTTTGTTACTTTCGCAAAATTGAACTTAAATCATGATCGAGCAATCTCGAGTTGCATACTATAGATAAGGGAATCCAACATATCTTCTTATTTCTCAATTGATTTTTAATTTTGATACCAATCGTAAGAATATTACTGAATATCAAAATATATATTTTTTTCAAAAATGCTAATATTTGTAAAATGCTGTCATGGAAACGGATGTTACTGTCAAACAGTATATTGGACCCCTAACGATCAACAGGGAAATATATTCCGCCATCTGCATATCATACTGCATAGCATATCGATTAAAAAAATTAAATAAATTGAAAAAGTTCTTATAAATAGCAAAGAGTTCCATAAGAAAGAAATTTGAATACATAAGAGGGGCGTCTTATTAGGAGTCTTGTTTCAAGGGAAAGGGTTGCAGGTTCGTTCCTGGTTAGGTTTATTATGAGACATCAACCCTCTGTAAACTTAGTATCAAACCCAAATTTATCATTATCGCTAAAAGTCACCGTAGTCATCATTCGAACACGTTATACACTTTTTTGAATGGGAGTGGTACACTACAAGACATAAGGGGGTATTAACTTGGTCAGAGTATACGTATTACCACTGTATTGTACGCTGTCATCAAAATTCTAACCTTGATCTTTTATAACGTAAATTTTAAGCAGTAGTGCTTCCTGTGGTAGCATCTTGATGAATTCGTGATTTACTTTGGCATTTGGTACAAAATAGATGGAATTAACTTTTTATTCACTTCGGTTTCAGTCTTGTTCATGGCTGAGATAATATGAAAGCTACTGAGGTATGAGTAACGTTGAGTAACGGCATTCATTTTGGAACAAGAAGTCCAAATTTTAAAAACTACATTATTTATTGGAAGACTCCCATGATTTCTACTAATAGGGTAATCAGCATTGATCTGTTTCGACTGTCCAGATAATAACTGTATGAGTAGAAACCATGGCCGTCTTCCAATAAATAATGTGGTTTTTAAAATTTGGACTTCTCCTCGTTCCTTCATGGACTCCTATAACGAAGTCACGGCCCAAGCAGTTTATTCTGGCATTCATTTTAATCAATTCTCATTCAAAGCCATGAAAAGGGTTATTCATAGGGTTCTTGTGCTGCATTTGCGTGATCTGTTTCACTTATAGAATTTTGGCTCAACGAGAAAAGCGAGGGTAAATTACCTCACTACCTATTTTGCCTAGTAAGCTATTTCTAGATATATTTGTATTTTAGATGTGTATTTGTAGACAGCGGTGGAGGATTTGAGGATCCAACCGGTCTTCGGGCTCATAACTAAATATTTAGAACCAATAATATAGACTCTTGGACCTTATGGAATCTCCCGTCACACTCTCCCTCTTCCTACTGATATAATCTTTTTACCAGTTGGTAACCCTTCCCTTAACCCGGACTTTTTTGCTCTCGCCTCATCACTGCTCCTTTAGCGTTTTTCATGGGGGGAACAACCTTAAGGACCAATGAAGGAAATCGGTGAGAGATAAAAGGGTATTCTATGGAGGGATATCTCGCCCTCTTAATCAACAGGTGTTGCGCCTTGATTCTATTTCTGCTTCCGACTAACTCTGACGGGAGCAGCGAAGGGAACGCATCGTATCGACCGGCGAATTCATGTGCCGTCGGCAGCAGACCGGCCGGAATTTAGGGGAGGGAGAGATGCGGAGGAAAAATATGACGGGAGGTTGAACGGGGTCCAAAGCACAGCTAACTAACCACACTAGATAAAGCCCACATCCCAAAGATCGTTTTGCTAAAGATTATATGCATATTTGATACAACGTTGCGATCCGTGTATATAAAACTTTGAATGCAACCCATCCATCGTGTATGTATAGAATGCGCGACCATAATGTTTATGCTTAAAGACTGGAAAAATCAGGTCTTTATAGGAAACACCTCATAAGAAACCTGTGTCCTTTTTCGGCGTTCAATTACTTCTTTACACATACACAAACGTGGACATTATTTTGCTTCGTCGCCTCATTTATCGCGACAAGTGAAAATAAAATGGGAAAATATCCTTTCCTAGTTCATTTAGCCACCAAATTCATTTTCCTACCGATGGCTTCAATACTCACCTATTTCAAATTTGGCCTGATGGTTTCAAAATCCATATAAATAGCTTTCAACCCCTTTGCAAACATATACCCTTGTGAGAGCCTGAAGGTCCCAAAATGCTCCTCAACGAACCCTTTGTGGGATTCTTATAAGATAGTCCTGGGATTTGCCGATACTTAACACCACTTTAGGAAGAGTTTTGGCTTTAGATTTATACCAAATAAATGGAACTTATTCATCAGGGTTTTTGAGCAGAAATATTTAAATAATCGAATAAACTTTGATTTGATCTATAATCATTTAAACCTGTTACAACCAAACTGACACAATGTTATAGACTGCTTTTTTCCATTCGACAATTTCAGCTTCTCTTACCTCAGTTGAATGAGAATGGTAACGTTTGCCTCTCAACTGGAAATGGATGTCATCATAGACTCATTGCTAAACTCATACTTTCACTAGGAGGCTCTCACTAGGATATATCACAGCATATGCCAACATTGTTCCGCACACGTCCGAAATGGTGAAAGGCGCTTTCAGAAAAAGTAATTAGATTTACACCCAGAGATCTGCCGGTGGCGCACGGCAGGTGCATTAACACCTTATCTAATATACCCTATCAGCCTTTTCGACCCTATGCGGAAAGAACGAACGGAAGTAACTATATGTTGCTCTATAATTGCTGGGATTTACTCATAACCTAGGTTTTCCTGCAACTTGTATTTTTCCCAAAATAACGAGTGGTTGATATGAGAATGAATTTGATGCCACATGTAAACATTACCAGCATTAACGCAAGCAAATAATTATTAATTGGAAATTTTATCAGTAACTTTATTTATACTAGCAGTTTTGTGAAACCAGAAGCCTCAAATCTAGGGCGTCCAGAAATTTCGGGTTTTCCAGGATGTGTTCTGGATTTTAATCTCCTCTTCCGGTGTCCCGGTAAACGTTTTCGGGATGCCAAAATGTCCCGATCATTTTGGTATTCTCCGTTTGAATTACTTTCAGTTTATTTTTATTACTGAATTATTTTCATCGATAAACGTGATTTGAGCGCTGGTATGATTCATTTCATCATATAAATCCAAAATATAACCATACGAAAAGATTTATTTGTATTTCAATGCACGACGGGCATGCATATGCTTGTTAAAGCGTAACTGCCTTCTCAAAACAGCATACAAAAAATAAAATCACTAGCCAAAATGTAGTTAGATTAAACAGCCTTTGTTCTAGGGGTAAAAATATTTATTACAATTTTCAAAATTTTCTGGCAATAATTACACTGAAACCCCATTTCATGTTAATAGAGAAATGAAAGCAGGGAGCTCATTATCCCAATGCCCTTGACTACGACAATCATTGAACATGAACATTGTCCCAAATGTGACCCAGTAAATCCCTTGTTATGTCCCGATTGTCCCGGATTTTAGTTCTCAAAGTGGTAAATGTCACGGTTTTGCACCATCGGTCTCCGAACACCCAACTAAAACAGTCAAATCAACTCCGAAAGTTATTGAGTGTAGGATTATCATTTTATATTTATAGCTTGCAGGTGACACTTTCTAATAACTTTCTAATACATCGTTCCCACCAAGATATATGAGGCTGAATGAAAAACGCTTTCGGATTAATCGATGTCCCGGAATTCTTTTATGATATATGTGACGGCAACAGGTATCGGTGAGTTATCACCAACAACAGAAGCTCGCAAAAGCATTAAATACCATAGAATGGATACAAGAGTATAAATCAATATTTAAGGCAACGAATTTCTATTTATTTACCACAAATTCCTACACCTTAACCATTTGGAACATATTTTTTCAAATCCATTATCGAAAGGTTTGAATAATACCAACGGAAAATTAGATTTAGATCCAGTGAGTCGCCAGTGGCATAAGCTTTATTCACACCTAACTAAATCTAACCTATTAAATTAAAAACTGCGGACCTTAGAGAAGAAAGAAACGCAGAATATAAAACCCTTGTGTAGATATGAGAGGAAATATTTCGTTAGAATCTTCTACTTATTAATGTGTTTCAATTATATCAAATCAAATGAAAAAGAATCACTCTTGTCGATTCAATTAGAATCCGCCAAATAATAAACACTACTTATCACTAATTGAAAGAACTGGGATAAATGAATTGTCTTTATTTTAGTCTCCTCTTCCATTTACTCTATACATAGAGTATGATAAAAAAAAAGGTCGAAGGTAAGTTCACGTAAATTATGCTATGGGATTAAAGAGGAAATTACTTGAATAGGAGCAAGAATCACTAAAAATGAGATATTTACAAGGATATTTGACCAAGAGTATATAATAAGCTGTACAACTTGAGAAATGGAACAAGTTGGCTGCTGAAGCATAAAATTCATTACAAGAAATCACAAGATTATTTTCGAAGAGATAAGCATCCAGAATTTTTGCTTGGCGGCCGAACTTAAGTACTCTCCTAATAATCTCCCATTTAGGTAGTCATGTGAACTAACTTATTCTCATCATAAGAAAATATTGCCTAAACAAAATTTTTTTAGAGATCAAATATTTATTGATAAAAACCGTGGGAATTTAGTCCCGAATAAATACTAGTAGAAACTTTGCGGGCGGGCTAAATCATAAACGAATTTTTTTAAACGTTCGAATGAGTTTTTTGAAGTCGAAATATCAGAATGTAGAAATCAGGAAATACAACTGCCTGATTTTCAGCGGATACGAGGTGACCAAAGAGATAGATTACCATTGAAGTTATCTAAGTTAGTAGCTCCCAAAATTTTGAATGACATAAAGGCCTTAGAATAACTGCTATTTAAGGAATTTAATTGCAGTTTCAATAGGCCCTGCTAATTATTTTCAGCTCTGAAAGAAAGAAAATTACTATGGATTCTATGGTTTTATTTATGGGTTTTAAATTTTAAATGACAAAATATACTATTTAATCCCAATATATGCTTCAAATTTGATGAAAATATATTAATCATAAATTATCAATTAATTAACTATCATAAATTATCAATTATCCTCAGGGAATTGCTGAAAACTATACCTGAAGAGTATCAAATTTCTTATGAAATATTCGAAAATAGGAATTTGGAAAAACATTTAGTGGTCGCTAAGGTACCCAGATTAGACGGAGCACTGACGTGACTAATTGTTAGTAAATCAATTAGATATCTCTGTAGGTGGTGAGATGTATTTAATTGTGGCATGTAACTTATAACTCCCCTTCAATGGGTGAAACATCCAGAATAATAATAATATTAGTGCATAATATTAGGGCGGTAGTAATTTCTTAAACCCAACTCTTCGAATGTAACTCGAATAAAAGTCCTTTTTCCATCAACGAGAACTTAAACGGAGCCTTTATCCCACCGAACACATTCGGTGCGTCAGATATCTCTCTCTTAAGGTTTCGGAGAATTTCATCTGAGAGGGTTTTTTCTCCCGCTCCTTAGAAAGGCGAGGATTTCGACGCATTCTTATTCCTGACGTCGCCTGGAGACTTCCCAAAGCAATTGCCCTTCCTAACGCCGCCATCCACCTAACCCCGTCTCACCCCTTCTCCTCCCCTGTCCTCCACAGATGGGAACCTCCCCTTCACAGCGAGCAATCAATAACCCAGCGGGGAACGGGAGTTTACAGGAGCGTCCACCGGGGGCGCGTCATAGCCGTGACATGGACCACACGCACGTGCCTCCTTTAATGACCGCTCCTCCTTTCAGCGATGCTCCGGAAGACAGGGAGCCCAGAGGAGACCGAGAAAAACAGCTTCTCGATATCCGAGAGATAAAATTCCTTTACGCGATGGAATTTCTTGTTTATTTTTGAATTCCTTCGAAAAATAACAGGGAAGTGTGGAGTCATTCGGGCCCCACTGAATCCATGATGCCGTAATTGAGCTGCGCCTATAATTAAGTAGTCTGATGTCGCGATTGTATTCAGAAACACTTATTTCATCGCTAAGTAAAACTAAGGAGAATTTTTGCATTATATTTTAACTTGGACTAATGAAAGAGACTGCGGAACAAAATAACTTAAGTTCTTGAGTTTGTACTAAGAATTGAAGACAGTGAGGGATGAAGGCGAGGAAAGGTTGCACGAGGACAGAATTCTGTAGGTTGCCAACCTCTTGACAGCAATTTATTTTTAGATCATTCGATTTTTAGGAAGTTCGACGTCGGCGCGGGTCCAACCACAACAGATTATTCGTTTATTGTATTTTACTGGCCAAACAGTCATCATTCGCTTTGATAATAAATCAAGTCTTTTGGGTAGGTTCATTTTTGCTCTTACATTGCCAATAATAATAGCACAAATAAAGAAGTTCATTATTATTGTTTTTGTTGCTGTTGTTGTTGTTGCTGTTGTTATTGTTGTTGTTATTGTTGTTGTAATTGTTGTTGTTATTGTTGTTGTTGTTATTGTTGTTATTGCTGCTGTTTTTGATGTGTTTTTTGCTATTGTTTTTGTTGTTACTGTTGTTATTGTTATTACCATTACATTGTAACGAGTTCTCCATTGTTCCCCCTTTTATTCTTCTCTTTTGAGTTTTCGATAACTCTCTCCTTTCTTTCCAAGCTCCTTTTAATGAAAATTCTGTCCACTCATTACTATCTAACCTTTCTTCGATTATCTCTTACTATAGATAGTGCTCTATTTCTCAGTTGATAACCTGCAGTAGGCTCTTATTCTGTTTCCATTGGAATAGTGTTCTATTCCTTTAATGTAATTGTTTACCGTGTTTCCTCATTTCTGGTAATCTGGCAATGCATTAAATTATACCTAATAGAAGATTAGCATATAACGGATAATAATACATCCGTACAAGAAAAACAACATTTTCTCCCCCGAAATATTACGAATAACTTGGATTATCTATTGGAAATTGAGGTCTAAGGACTGTAAAATACAATATTGCTTCAACTCAACTGATTGGCGGGTAACTTCGTAGTATTCCATGTCAAATTTGGAAGAAATAAAATGGACCAACTTTTCAATAATATACCTAGTTCCTATTTCATTATAAAAAAATACTTCACTTGAAAATGACGCTTATGGGTCGAAACATGTCGTTTATTTGAATCCTTGTGTTTCTGTTGTATTATAGGAACTAGGTTCATTTGTGAAAAGTGGTCCCTTATCATTTCTTCTAAATTTACAATGTTGCTTATTTCCACAAGTCAGACAGGCAATTTCATTTTCATGTACTATGTAAAATAATAAATTAAATACCATGTAAATTGTATTTTCATGCAGAATGTTGATTCATAGACTTCACTGCGCCCTGCAATACTTTCGTGTAATGTCTTTTCCCTCAGATATAAATATATAATCGAAACTGAGAAGCAAGAGACAGAATTTCAATATTCTGACACTCACTAATCTTCCTGAAATAACTAGAAAATTGATCTTTAGAGTTAGCATGATTACTATCTTTGACGTAATTACAGTTGTTGTTGTTGATGTGTTTGTTGTTGTTTCTATCGTTCTTGCTGTTATTATTATTATTGCATTGTAACAAGTTCTCCATTATGATTGTTGGAGTCGCTCGGATAGTTAGCAAGCGGATAAATACTTAGTATAGTGAACAGTATATCAATATCAAGCATAAGAAAGCAGTTTACCTTAATACGTCAATCCTTCATAGTACAGCGATCACACCCAGCCTCTTTGCCGGACACTGGTCTTGGAGACAAAACTGCTGACATTGGAGTTCAGACTTTATCTGTAAGACACAAGTTTACAGCATTCTTACATTTTCAGCTTTCTTGAAAATGCTCGCTCCATCATATTCATTAAACAATATGAAAATGAACGTACATAAATTATCCATGCATTAATAAAGAAGAGTTTTTCCATGTTACTTTAATCACACTAGATCACACTAGAATTCTTCTTATTCTAACTTCTTAAGAATTTAATGAGGTCAACGAAGTTGAAATCTGAGCATTGCAGAGATGTGAGCATAACAATTAACGAATATATTTTTTTTTTCAAAAACACCTCATGGATCCTTGTTAAACTGTTCCAGAATGAAATATGTACCTAAGAAATATTAGTAATTAACTTCACTTTCTAGTGAGCCAAAACTCTAGTAGGTTTGACATTCGAAAATAAACTTAAGTTACATTCTTAGATAGCTCTCCTACAGAATCGAATTCAAATTTTAAAGTCTCGAGATTCGTCAAAGAATTTGATTTATTTCAACGAATATTCAATGAAAGAAGCATTTCTTAGTAATAAATTTTACGTATACTTACAAAGATATTAAACAGATGGTCTCGATAGGTATGAAAGGTAAACAGACCTGTTGTTAAGCATGATCATTTGTTATTTTGTCTGATAAACGAAAATGTAAGAGATAAGCGAATAGAAGTAAAATTATTTTAGAAGAAATTCAAAATGACTCTGCTGTGGATTGGAAGAAAAACAATTATCAACGAGAAAGAATACTAGGAAGAAAGATTTCTCTCGATGTATAAAGAAAAAACAGAAGGAAGCAATTTTTTTTAATAATTCGAAAGAATTTTCCTATACTGGGAATACCACGAGCCTGGGTACTGAAAAGAAGGCGTTTCTATGCACGAAAAAGTAAACATCTTATTTAACAAAATTTACCGCAAATAGAATTATCGGATTGAAAAACTGAGGAACAAATTTGACCTTTAGAGACACGAATTCCCCTATAGAACTACGGATTTTTTTAGGAAAAATAGCAAGACTTGGAGAAAGGATCATGGTCGATGGCCCTCAGGAAAGGGTATTTACTCTACGAATAGGCGAACAGGTCGTTGTTTGTGGAGAGGAAGCTTGGTTTGTAACGAGAGGAGAAAAATAAAGAAAGGACTGTTGTTGGAAGCGTGGCTACTGATTGGGTTTCGCTTTGCCCTTCGACCGTAGTGTCACCTGTTGCTCGCTTTGGGAATCTAAATTGGACCGCGTTGCGGTATTTACACGAGTGCGTGAAATCTTATGGGCTCTCAGAAGTGTGTGGCCAAAGAAAACGAAAAGGATAGTCTTTTTCTCTCTTTGCTACTTTTACGTAAACTGATGGCAATGTAAATTTTTAAAAGCCATTCAAAAGAGGGTAATACTTAGAAATATGAATTATTGTATTTCTATCACCTATCTACCCATATTTATAGGATAAAAATGAATCGTTATTTTAAAAAATTATTATTCAGAAAGATATTCTACAGCTGTTGATAACTCGCTGAAAACTGACTGAAAAATGTTTGTAGATGTAGATAAATATGTAAAGATGATGTAGATGTAGAAAAAGGTATTTTAGCTGATATTTTTTCTAAATAATAAGAGCCGAGGTTTAAATAAATTTACCACATTAAATTATAATAAGCACATTTTAAGTGTGAAATCATCAGTTGTGACTTCAGATTCGACGTTATTATTAATATGTTACAAGAGGTTGAGGTGTCGCCTACGATACGTATCATACCCTCAAAAAGATATAATAATTCGGAAAGAAACACATACTTTCCTTACTCTCCTACGTGGAAACCCAACGTGAACTAAATTATTTTATATTAATGTGAAAATAAACAGTAACCTCCATTTCATGATGTATCTATCTGTTAAATAGGGAATCCATCTATCTCATTAGCCATCCAATGAAGCTATAAGCTAAAGCTACCTCATAAGATACCAAGTTCAGGTCAATTTTAAATATCTATAGTAAGCATCAAATGGAGACTTATATCGGGGGAATAATATTAATTGTGGGAACAGATATTACGCCTATGGATATTCTAATTACATGAAAAGCAAGGGCATCTTTCCAAAGTAAACTTACCGACGTATTTTCCGCAAACACTCGATCAGAAGAAAAATCGAAGAATACTAGAGTAATTCTTAAAGATGATAAAACGAGATTATGATTAAGATTATGGAAGTGGTACAAATACTTGTGCTATATTACAACAACGAAGGTCAGAACCTCACCGTGTGAATCTATAAGGAAAAGGAACACGGCTGTTGTAAGACATCTGAGTCAGATACTAGCTCCTAATAGCAGTTGTTTGCGTGCAAACTTAACCGTTGAAGAGTTCCCACCAGCGGGGGTTGGGGTTCTCCGTGGTCGCGCTTGTAAGCAAGTATTGTTCTCGATACGTATTTCGACAACTAAGTTGCCATCTTCGGGAGAGAAGAATAACTCAATACTTGCTTACAAGCGCGACCACGGAGAACCCCAACCCCCGCTGGTGGGAACTCTTCAACGGTTAAGTTTGCACGCAAACAACGGCTATTAGGAGCTAGTATCTGACTCAGATGTCTCACCGTGTGAGTTAAATGGTGAAAATGATAAACAGGATGAATTGAACAACAATGACTAATAATCAAAACCGATGACAAAGACGATGATTTTCTTTCAATTGTTCATTACTAGCCGAAGTTACCCCCGCTTCGCTCGGGCAGAGCTGGCCAGCTCCTATCAAATGTGAATTTTAAAATGAACCTTTGAATACAGAAAATGTCTCTATGGTCTCTTCGATGGTACAGAACCGCCTCGAATATTCTAGAACATTCTCGAAAACTCTGGAAAACTCTAGAACGTTCTACGGCATTCTCCAACATTCTGGAGCATTCTGTCTCGAACCTTCTAAAACATTCAGGAACGTTCTGGCTAGTCTCGGCCACTTTGGCGCTTGATTCCCAGCTGCTTCACCGACTTCCCAAAAGAAATTCGTTGGTACGATGCCCTCTTTTTACACCCATATCTTCGAACCCAACCCCTACAGTTCCGAACCAAAACCTTCTCCATGGATTAGGGATACCATTGGGATTACCATACCATATAACCCCCATGAGGCTGCGAGGATGGGTTGCGGAGATATAGTGGCATTCATGGAAAAACCACGCTTACATTTATTATAAATATTGATTATTGATATAGATTATTATTATTAATTTGATATTGCACATAGAGTACCTCAACAAATAAAAAAAGATTCCACCTAAAATCCTTCAAAAAGAAACACTACCATGATGTAGATGAAAAGGCCAAGAGACCATTTCAAAATTAATGAGATAGTGGTAGGAATTTTATAAAAGTACTTCGAGAGCTAATGTCATTACGCAAGTGAGCCCCCACCGGGAATCTAGCCCGGAACCGCTTTCACTGAAGTCGAACGCGTTACCCACATAGCTGTCTGGAGACCCCGTGACGTAGTTACTTCATAATGACTACCATCAATGGCATAAAATTAAGTGGATATAAACATCTTGGAGAGAAATGTCTACTTGATACTTTTTCCATTTCAACCATAAAATGCTGTAATCGCACCAATAGTCTAAAATTTTACGTGTGAATTCAGTAACAAACATTCGGAAACAAACAGCTCACTAAACAAGGTTTAGAATTAATATTTCGGTGGTGATTTGTTAGGCAAATAATACTATCTATAAGGAAAAGGAGCACAGCTGTGTTGGTACATGAGTTATAATACATTTATTTATTTATTTATTTAATAGTAAAACGTTGCGATATGGGCGGAGGTACGGTCAAGGGAAGTAAGAAAAGTAAAAATGAGATATGTCAAGACGGGAAGAAGACCCCCTCCAAAAACATCCCGTGGACAGTACAGAAGTTAACAATAGGTACATAATTATATTAAATACAACATATAAAATTACACATATCGTTCATTAACATAGAAAATATATAGAATTATATACATGAATTTTTAAATGACTATAATAAATACAAACAATTAAAATTTTGTAATCTTTTTAGTTTCTTTTTAAAAGTTTTGGCGTTTTTCGGCATAGGAATGAGGAAATTTGAAGAAAATTCCGAAATGCCGTAGTTTGCAAGCAAATCAGCCATTACGAAACTCCAGCCAGCGGGGGTCAGGGTTATCCACGGCTGCGTTTTGTATGATTGTCATTATTCATAAGGTGCACTACTATTGAATGTGGCACTGATGTCAGGTATTGATTACCAAATTTTTTTTGTTTATGCAACTAATTAATAATTGCAAGACGTTTGCCTTGTTGTTTTGTTTGAAGGAGAATGTCTGAGAAGGTAGCGATTCTTTAGGTGGCCACATCTAAATAAGATAGAAACTTGACTTTATCGATGATAAGGACACCATTCTGAAACGATTAAAACTATGCCATGAATAAAAAAGCGTTATCCATACACTTTGTATCACGGAGGTATATTTATTTAATGTACTTTGACTTGATTTTAAATGTTATTTCATTAATTTCACGAATGGCCAAGGCTTTCGAAATGAAAAGGCACGGAAACAAGAATTTCCCAAGGACGCGAAAAACTAATTACGCCGTTAGTCCATTCCACCAGCACACGCTAATCCCACCAGTAGTACCACGAAAACTTCCCGAGAGCGATATTTATTAGCTGCTGACCGTCATGATCGATCAACGGAGCAAGTAGCTGTCATTCGTGAAGTTAATGACCAGGTGAGTTGCATCTGTCCAAATTATCGACGTCAATGAACCGTCGGGTGAATTACTCCACTTCGACGTCATCCAGCCATCAAAATAGAACACGAGGGAAGCCATCAATTTTCGCGACGTCAGAAACGAGAAAGGAAACAAGTGAGGGAGGGGATCGCGAAAGATTCGTATCCCCTTCGATCGACGAGGAATAGCTGGAGGAAAATTAATAACGCGGGGAAAAGTAGTCGTTATCTTGCCATCTCCATAGTGATCCTAATAAACATAGTCAGATCAACAGATTCGAATTGTGATTACAGAGGTACGGTAGCGGCATCTGTTTATACAGATTTAATGATGAAATTGTGCTTTTATACAAAAAACAATTTTTTATACTTTCGTATTAAATCGTAATAAACAACACATCGGATGTCATTAAAGTTATGGTATCACCTAGATCAGAGGAAGGGAATCTATGACAATCATAGCTATGCAGACTTTCATAGCCCCTTTCTATCTTTGACTACGTATTAACCATTTTTTAATAAATTCTGTTAACGAATCCTTAAGTTTTACTCCATACAAGAGAGCATGATGAAATTACTACAGTCAGATTTTTTTTCGTCCAACTTTAAACTCTAGTATCCATAATAAAAAATCTGAGAGAGAATCTCAAAATGCTTTACTATAGAGACTGATTTTTAAACTTTACAGTCCATATCTGCCTGAAGATGAACTGTAAATTCTGGAACTGTTCGCCATAATGTAGCATATCTTCAAGTGGAACTTAGTCATTTTATCACGATCCCTAATTATTTTTCCTAATTAAATTTGTTCAAGTAAAATATAAAATGTCTCCTTCGTTTTAATTGACAATGAAAGTCGTTTTCTTGAGCTAATTGATTAAAGAACGCTATTTCATCTGTGCTTTATTCATACCTTTACTTCAGTCGCAAAACAGAACAGAGTTTCTGCTCCTGAGATATCTAGATCATTTTCATGGTGTTTCTAACGCTCAACTATTTTACTGGGAGCTTTAATTTAATTTAAAATTTAATTCAATACACATCACCAATATTCTGAAGTAGGAACACCTAAACTTCGGCAATGTGCAACTCAAACGCCGTCTGTCTATATTCTATCTCTTCTACCGATGATTAAGGATCACCCGACCCTTAATACACAATAGTGGCACTTTAAAAAACCTAACAAACCCAATCACGGTACTTCAAGATTTTCTTTGGAATACTTTGTTGTAAGATTAGTGAGTTGCCCTGACATATGGAACAGCTGTCTTTTGGCGAAAGAAAACTAAACAGGATGATGCAACTTAGATACTGGATTCTTGGACTTCGGAATTTCGTAGAAATTTGTAAATAATACTAAAATAATTTTAATGCTCCTTTCCCAGTCAAAGTGAAAAAGCTGATATATAAACAGTTTTTACTCATTGGTTAATTCATGTGTCTCTTCAGCCATCAACCAGAAGGCTGCTCAACCCCTCCACCCCTATATAAAAATAGCTTTGGAGAGGAAATGAGGATTACTAAGCAAAATGAGGAGTGAGGTAGTTTACCCATTGCTTTTCTCTGATACTATAAATAACTCTTCCCACGGATTTGAATGGGAATTGATCAAAGTGAATGCCATTTCAACATCTCTCCTACCTTGAGAACTTTGAAATTATCACAGCCATGAACTAGACTGAGATAGAATTAAATCCATTTTTACATACATACATGTAAATAATGTAACATGTAAAAATACATTTTTCTCTACCATGTACCAAAAGACAAATGAAATTAAATAAATCCTTACTCAGGATATGGTAGAAGATTTATGCAACCAATATTTAATTATCTTTACACAATCATGCTAAGCCATGGTAGCTACTATAGATTTAAAAAATATGAATGAAAAACTCAGCAGTCTCTTTGAGGTTATTGCCTTTAAAAGTATGGGTTTCCCGAAAACCAATTTTCGGATGTACACGGCTTTAAACGGTCATGTTACAACGCCCGCTATTGATTTTTGTTCGTGATTCAAAATTAACCGTTTCGGAAAAAATGCAGTGACCGATCAAGACCTTACTGAAAACTCATATACGACGGAGGACATGTATGCAACTCCTAATCAGGCATTTTTTGGGAGAAAGTAAGTTGTCCCATATAAAAGATACAGAAGTGAATACACAGATATTCTTATTGAAAGCTCAAAATTCGATACTAACATACGGAAAAGTTTAATGAAATGAGATTTTACTGCATCCAGAACTGTAAGGTTTTTAATCCGAACTCTCGTAAACGCAGAATATCGGAAATTGAATTTCCGAAGTGGATTGTAAGATAAAATTGGGAGTGGTTTCCTTCACCAGTCAGAAAATCCAATTTAATCGCACATAAAAGTTGAGATTTCACTCACGTGCATTTAACGGTCCAGTGGAAATAATCTCGCATGGATGTAGCTGACTTCAATAAACCACCGTTCATTATTCTCGTTCGATATCAAAGGGATTTAACTGCTGCAATCCAGCAGGTTAGCAATGATTCCGTCGCTTATTAATGAAACGGAAATAATCTATACGTAATCACTGAACATCCGAAAGCTTACTTGAATTTCATGAACACGTGCCCATTATCGGGGAAGGGCGCAGGATGGGAATATTTGGAAGGTAGAAGATTTAAACAAAGGAAAAATTCACTAAATAAGTTGAGAGAAAGCAAGTTCACAGATGATGTAGCCGATATAATGCGATCTCCATATTACATAGGTCTGTCTGACACTGAGAGAAATATCAGGGAAATAGATGGCAGAACGAATCGATTCGGGAATTCATTTTTACCGCGAACGATACGCGAAAGTAATCGATTAGGGAAGTAGGTTCATGGTGCATGCACCCCCTGACGTACTTACATAGACATATCCCAATTCCGCACTATTACAGATGGAAAAACACGCAAAATAGGGATCAAGGTTTTTCCAGTTTCGAATGAAAAAAAGGATTATCAAAATCCCCTAAAGAAGTAAGAACGCAAAGTCAGTCACAATTACACATATCGTAGATGCCCCAAATGCCAAGTAAAGGGAATTTAGGGCGCAAAACTTCCAACTTTTCTCAAAGTTAAATAAGAAAATCTAGAAAATTAGTTACGATAGATATTAAGACGTTAAAATGAAGATAAAACAAAGAAATAATGCTGTTTATAAATTCGATATTCGCACACATTTTGAAAAAGTATTTACTTAAAAGTAGATAAATGTTCAAAATAGAAATTTGAAGTTTCGATTTTCCTTTGGAATCTTTACATATATTGTAATAAATAACATAAATTTTTAGCAGATTAGCTAACAGAATTCCAGAGGATTTTATTTTAAAACTAGCTGAATTACCCGTTGATTCTCAATGGGGAAATGTAGTGTGATTAATAACTGCGTACCACCTTTGGTCGCAAAAACGGATTCACATCTGTAGGAAAATGGCAATTCTACAGTCCAAATCATTGAACCAAATACATTCATATATGATTAAGTAAACAACGCCAGGTCAACTCAATATTCAGCCTGTTAAATGAACAACTTCTACAATTAATTCAACATTAGTTTAATAATTCTGAAAATGTATTAGAGGATCACATCCAATTCAGGATGATCAGGACCATATATACTGAAATATTTTCCTATAAAAATTGAAATGATAAATAAAATTATTTATATCCCCCAATATTCAAGTATACAACCTGGTACTAACATCACTGTTTCCCTACGCATATGCCTTAAAGTAGAAAATATTCTTCGCTATTTTAAGATTACTATTATTCTAATGACGAACTGTAATTAAAATCAGAATTTCTGCATTTCTACCCCGCACAATAACAAAATATTTTATCGCTGTACGACGGAAAAATAGCCTTGATCACAGAAAAGAGTGGAGGTCGAGAATTTCAAACTCTGTTCAAAATCGTGCCATGGAATCGAGGCCTATGATTAAATCGCTGAAGACTTAAACAATATTGCACACGAAGGTACTTGTTCTTGATGGAAAACCTATATTGGAAAGAGTCGCAGATTCTTAATCGAACGCATTATAGGGCGACACTTAGGGCAGATAACAAATCATTAGATAGATATACAGATCTATGCCCCGCGAGCTGCCCGTGGGGCATGGCAGGGGGTATATTAACACCTTGCCTAATCTAGCCTACTAGCTTATCTGATGCTGTGCGGAAAGAACGACTAAAAGTAACTATATGCTTTAGTGATTACTTTCTTGTAAAGCTTTATTGATACTTCTCAAAGATCGCGCTTGTTTTTCGCTGAAATTGCAATTTATAATAATAGTTCCTATCTTATAGTTTCTCATAATAGTTTCTATTGATAGTTTTTAATAATATTTTAACAATGGTAATGTAGTAGTAATACTAGTAATGACTAACACTACCAATAATAATACTAATAATTACAATACATTCGCAACTTCGAGGAAAACGTAAGTATGTTAGAGACGAATTACGTAGAGTTTCTAATGAGAAAAATAGGATTACATGTGAGTTATACGAGGAGAGATTTGGAAACGTAAACAAAGACATAGAGCTAAAAGCAAATTCTTCCAAATACCAACGAATCAGCAAGAATCGAAGAATCAACCGCTTTCACGGCAGGGAAATATCGGCAAACTCAACAAATTTAGCATCTCCAACGTTAAGAAACAAAAAATGGATGCAAACTGGAAATAGCAAGCACCACGTATATCGTGAAAGCTCAAAATATAAGCAAACGAAAGATATGAGGACCTTCGGGCTACGAATGTACACCGATGACAATTTTTTTGCTACTGTCAGAATTTGAATTTTCATTCGTCTTTCGTCATCTTTTGAGGCTGTCAAGTAACTTGAGAGTTTGGATTGAAAACTCTTATTTTTAGCTCACAGATGTGATTATTTATCGCATCGAACCATAGTTTCTTTTTCAACTGTTCAATAAATATGGTAAATTCTGATTCAGTAATAGTTTCTCTTTTGAAAACCATCATCTAACCGGATTTACGCTGCGAATATTTGATACAATTAACTCGTCGATAAAATTACATTTACATAAATACCCCGCAAACAGCCTTTTGGGCAAATGGCAGGGGGTGTAAATATTATTTACCCTACTATCAATTTACGAAATATCTACAAACACCATAATGCGTTTTCATTAATGTTTATTTTTTAGGAATTAATTCAATTAATCAATTTTATTAATTTATTTACTTGTTGTTTGTTTAGATATTTTTGTTCCTTTTGTATTTTTTTCATTTTTATTTTTACATTAATTACTATAATTTTTTATTTGTGGCTTTAATTTAATACTATTTTAAAATTCAAATAATGAGCAAGACACAAGTTCACTCTTTAAGATGTTATATTTATGTTTATTAGTGACTTGCAGGTCACCGTTACCCAGTTTTAATAAATATAACTACGGTCACACTAAATTAAATTGCTGGAAATCTGAACGGAATAAATAATAACTTCCGGTTACGGTTCGGGTAAGAGAATTTTAACTTTCGGATTCGGCTCAGGAAACAGAAAACCGTTAAATCGTCCGGTTGCGGCTGAAAGATGTCGTTGAATCCGGTTTAGGCACTTTCTTCTAACAATCCTATTTAGTTTGGGATTTCCATATTTCCCATTTTTATTGGAATTTATTTTTTTAGGACAGACAGCTTTTTCTAAAAAGGTCCCAATCAATTCCATACGTCACGCAGAGCAGTCTGAATTCGTATTTTGGGATGTTTTGAAGGAAAAGCGAGTGTGATCTCCGACTAAGTGGCACCCACAACCTCCACGGTCCTCATAGAGGGAGCCACCCCACAAAGCAAGCGTAGAGGATTACCCTCATCAAAGGAAACACCACAGAGAAAGGGATTTGGGAACAACTTTGTAAATCCTTGCGCCAGAGAAAATTGATTTTTGTGATTCTTCATCCTTTTCGAAGCAAATTTAATAAAGATGTGTGCTCATACCAGTATTCAAATTAGTTTGCGACACGAGCATTCGTTTTCTTTTAGGTTTTCATATTCTTTAAAATTCTCCGCCCTTACCAAAATATCCCAGACGTTTTAAGCATGCATAATGGAGCCCCCCGGATATTGATAAAACAATTTGGGATCCCTAAACCAGCCTCCCGTTTCAATCGCTTATTAACCAACTACTTCCCTGCAGCATCCCTGCACTGAATACAAATTCCTCTACTTCAGCACTAAAAGGATAAGTAGAAAGATTAAATCCCGATCTACACATAACTAAGCTTAATCCTTCCGGAAGACCTTTAACGCGAAGGAAATCCGATTTAAAAACCAATCCTGCCGCTTCAAGTAAAGGAAGAGAGAGAGCGCTGGAATTGAAATATCCTTTCATTTCTCAGGACCGGCGTCGTATCGTAATCTCGGGCTTATCCCCTTCCCACGCCCAATCCAGGGAAGAGCTTTCTTGCGAAATAAAAAACATCGAGGTTTAATGCGAGAGACCTCGATTTCCATCTCTAGGAGTTCGCCTCGAAATCAATCCTTCGCTTTAAACATCCGGAGATAAACCCGAGATTCGACGTCAACCACGTTTGCCTGACGCCCCAAACGAAGCGTGAGATGAGAGTTTTCAGACCGCGAATGGATAATCGATAACTGCCTTTAAGGTCTGCTCAAGTGGGCGGACATCCCATAGGATTCCCGAAAACGAGTTTCCTTTTTAGTCAGCCAAGTGCTCAAGCCCGAGGAGGGCATCTTGAGCATTTTAATCGAATTTTTTCCAGAAGGAATCGATTTGCCAATCTTGTTCTCAATTTCGGGATGCCATGGACTTTTTTGCAACTGTCGTCTTCGTGGTCGTTATTACACAAATAAAATTGCATCTCTCTAAAGGTTCCGAGAGAGCTTATGGGAGCGGAAGAGTTTTGGTATACACGAGTCCACTTTCTAAAGAGGCATCCCGGTTTCTGTAGCAAGGCATTCCTAACATGTCTTACTTTTTTTGGTCCATCCACATAAGTACCCTGCAAGCCGCCTTCCGGCGTGAGGCAGGGGGTGTAAACACCAAGAATAGAATTACTTCTTTAATTTATTATTATCGCGTATCGTTCGCGGAAAATAAGAGTCTCTAAAACGACTTGTCCTCGCGTCTATTTCTCTTATTTTACGCTCACTGTCGGATCGGGCAAAGTAGCAGGGGGGTCGCATAATATCAATTACGTCATCCGAAAATGTATTTCCTCTGAATTTATCTAACAATCGCAGCCTAGCTTCTAATCTCCTTTCTTTCAAGGATTCCCAACCTGCGTCTGTGAGCATTTGCGTTACACTTGCTTCTCTATCGTAGCACTTTTTAACAAAACGTACCGCCTTACGCTGCACTTTCTTGAGTTCGCGAGAGTTCGTTTCATCCGCTGGGTCCCATATACTCGCCGCATATTCCAGATGGGGCCTAACTAACGTGAAATAGCATCGCTCTCTAACTTTTTCATCGCATCTACCTACAATACGCTTTATAAAACCGAGCTTTTTAGTTGCTTTACCGCACATTTTTCGAATGTGTGTGCTCCAGTTTAAGTTATTGGTTAGGGTGATTCCAAGATATTCTACTGAGTCGGCTACATTTAAATTCGTTCCACTAATTGTGTACGGGCGGTTCTGACACAATTGTTTCCTTTCGAAGAAATTTACAGCAGAGCATTTATCTACATTAAGATCTAGTTGCCATTTTTCGCACCACATTTTTATATGAGCTAAGTCGTTTGAGAGTGAAGCACTATCTTCATCACTTGATATTTCTCTATATATTACCGAATTATCCGCAAATATCCTCACATTGCTATCGATCTTGTCGCTTAGGTCATTGATATAAGTGAGGAAGAGTAAAGGTCCGATTACGCTGTCTTGAGGTACGCCTGAAGTGACTCTGACTTTATCCGAACTAACGCCATCAAGTACCACATGCTGTTCTCTCTCGTGTAGAAAATTCTTGATCCATTCAATTATTTCCTTGTTGATACCTGCTTATTTTAGTTTGTAAATTAATTTGTGGTGGGGGACCCTGTCGAAAGCTTTCTTGAAGTCAAGGAAAATAGCGTCCACTTGTTTTTTACTTTCGGCAGACTTTAAGATATCGTGGACGAATAGAGCTAGTTCAGTTTCGCATGATCGGTTCTTTCTAAATCCGTGTTGGTTCTTACTGAGGAAACGATTACCATCTAAGAACTTCATAAGTGAGCTAACAATGACGTGCTCCATTACTTTTCCGGAGAGTGAAGTTAATGAGATAGGCCTATAATTTCCTGGGTTCTCCCTCAATCCACTTTTATAAACGGGCGTAACATTCGCTGACTTCCAATCTACTGGGACTCTACCTTCGCGCATGGACTTGGTAAATATAATTTTGAGATAAGGGGCGACGCTTTCTGCCATTTCTTTCAATACTCTAGCCGGAATACCCTCTGGACCCGGCGATTTGTTTGGCTTAATATTACGTAAGAGTTTTGCAATTCCATCTTCAGTAAAGCATATACTTTCCATTGACGAGAGCGTACCAAATTCACATAAAACTACCATAAGCTTCGGCATCACCAAAATGTTCACTCCTGTTGTTATTGATGACCAGTTTTATCGGTCTAAGACATTGGTTTCTGACCTCTTCAGCTTATGTCAACACTTGAATACTTAAACTAGTATTTACTCATACCCCTTTGCAAAAACGTCAGATTTCACCGCACTTAATATAAAATCGGACAGAAAATAAGGAAAGGTGCTTAACATTGTACAAACATTGAATATATTATACAATTTTGTACGTTGCGTTAAAACCCGAGGATAAACAGAAGCGAAAAGTAGCGATATGACCTAACCCAGGTCTTCCACCTTCCAGACAAGAATTGTAGCCACTAAACTACCATGGCGGTTATGATACCTGCCCGAAAATTGGGGGAACTGTCTTTGAAGCCTAGTCGAGTCGATATTTTTCTATTCTGCTACCTTCGATTCTTCCGATCACAGGGCGTTTCACAACATCAAATTGTAAATTAATTTTAGTCGATAGCAGATTACAATCAAAACAGGATGAAATCAGATTTGTATCTCTCCGGTATTGTAACTTTTAAACTCACAGAATTATGAGATATTGATTTTTTCAGCCTATTCTTTAAGATGAATAGAAAATTGTTTTCTCGGCAATATTAATACAAATAAACTTCAAATACTAGAATAACAAACGGTAGTTTACTTACAGGCTTCCGAAACCATGTAATAAACTATAGATTTTCGTCAAAATAACTCGCACCCCAAGAACGAGCTCTTGTCCGCCTGGGTGTGTTAATGCATCCCTGATTGAGAACCACTGGTTTATGAGGTTGGTAGGTCAGGTAAAGGGAGATGCGGTCTAAGGAAGGGGTGGGAACCTTTTTGTACCGGAAGGCGACATTTACCATTGCAGCATGTCAAACCATCGAGCTGTTCTTTAGTTGCGTATTACCAACGTTAAAATCGTTTAACATCGAAATTTACCGAAAAAACTAATTCATTCGCTAAGTGAAGCAAAAGAGAATATTTTCTATTTGACTTTCACTTGGCGTGTTAAGAAAGTTTAGAAGACAAAATTATTTAAACGTGGGAATTTGTTTCAGATAGGTCGCATGTGGCCCTTACTTCACTTATGATCATAAGGTAAAATGATTCGTAGCCATGTAGACGATTATGTACTTCGGCAATGAAAGCGAACGTAAAAATATCACCTAAAGAAGGTCGAAATACTACTGCAATTATGGAAATGCTGGAGAAATTATGAGAATAAAACCGTTGATGTAGAACGGTTTTACTTCTGGTATTTTCCGGAAACAAACGGAGTGAAAAGCTAACACTTTTACTCGCCGCCGAAAGAGTCCTTAGCGTAGCGTCCTTATCAACCGAATAAACAACTCACGCAACAATACAGGCAATTTAGGAATCAATACAAATGCTGCCACCTGCATAAGTTATACAAGAGGCCTTGCCGCCACACTACCTTCCGAGCAATCACAAGAAATTATTTTCATTTCTGTAATGAAAGGAAACGCATCACGAAAAGAAAAAGCCTTAGTGTGAAGTAGACCCAATGCTATGAGAATACAAAGTGATTGGACTCTTTTGAGATGTGGATGTGGAGAAATGGGTTGAATTAATCTGAAATTCAAATGGGAAGCGCTGGAGATAGTAAGAGAGGAGAAGGAAGAAAAATGGTGGGTCAAATACTGAGAGTGGATTGTATTGCTAAAAGGAGGGATTTGAGGCTACGGTGAAAGGGAAAAGATCGAGGAGAAGACCAAGTTGTCAGAGACGCGAAGGAAGGGATCGGTTATCAAGATACTAAAGAAAGAGCATTGATTAGGGAATATATACCATATGAACTAACCGAGAGATAGAAAAATTAAAGTAAACTATCTATTTTAATTGTGTTAAACTTACCACTGGTACTATTTACTTTAATTTATCAATCGATAGTTAACTCGCTTTGATAATTATGCTAAATATAATTTACTGTGGAGCCTCGCCGTAGTTGTTTACAATGAAAATCAATATTGATATCACTCAGTATCTCCTCCACAAGTAAGCACGCCGTTTACAGACGCCTCGTTATTCACATCACAACTCAATTCTTCGTTTTTCTCGCAAACATTTTTCATTTAAACGTACCCATTTATTTATATTTCTCATTCATTCCCGACTATTCTTTAAGTTATGCACTTTATGTCTATTCTCTTCAACATCTTATTCACCACACTCCACTAGATTTGTTTCATCCTTGCTCTTCCTTAAATACCACTCACATTCACCGCTCGCATAATGATAATGAAGGATCTGAAAGTACTAGAAGTATGAAATAAAAGTTTAATAACGAAAATTCTTATAGTAAATTATTATGAATCTGACACATAAATATAAATTGAACGATTTATTGTCTCTTTTGAGCAGGAAAACAATGGATAGCTAGCATAAAAGTTTAGAGAGAATCAAGAAATGCTAACCTTCAAAATTAGAGGTCTTGGCTGACCCGTAGCTTAAGCACTTGAATATGGGTAATGAAAACATACCCGAGAGCTGTTTCGATACTATAGAAACGTTCTCATTTAAAGATCCTTAAAACTGAGAGCATATAAAAAACATTAGGAAAGTTTATTTTTCAGCAACAGCAAAAATGGGATGAGTTTCATTTTTAAGAGTGGAAAAGTGATGTTTAAATCGCACGTCCGTAAATAACGTTTCAAATAGGAACAAGGAAGAAAATTCAATTCTTACTAAGTACTCAGAAGTACGTTCGCCTGTGGCAACTAGATGCACGGTGTACGACAGCATATACTGTTTGGTAGCATTTATACTGTTGCCTTAATTGTTTGTATTGTTACGTGAGCTGTTTATTCGGTTGCTAAGGACGCTACGTTAGTGGAAGTGTCAGGGGCAATCCTGTACTTGATTAAAAAAATGTAAATGATACCAAATTGTTCTATCATTTATGTATTCTAAAAATTGAGTTTTGGTCGAAACAATTTTGAAGAGATATCGGCAAAAGAAGATATTAAGTGATGGCTCTTTTTCGGGTGTATAAAACTTCATACATCCAGTCCGGAAAACTGACGTTGCGGATGAAGGTAAACTACGACTTTCTGGACAAAAATCTGAGTTCGGCAATTACGTCCTTAATCATCTTTTCACAAAGATGAAGCTCGGTGTTTTCTCCTCCGCTCGTCGAGTTTGCTTGTATCTTCCCTAGGGCTTTGTTGCCATGTAAACATCAATACCCATTTCCTTTCCCTTTTTACTCTTCAGCCCCTGCTTTAATTACATTTCCTCTGCTATCCTCCTTGTCTTTTCTCCAACATCCTCCTCGCTGAAACTCTCTTTGCCCTTTTGTTCTCTCTCAAGATTTTCGCCTCACCCTACTCTTTTCGGCTGTGCTTATTTCTTTTTCGTCGCATTAAGTGCCTCTTTTGTTTCTATATCGTTCATACTTGTTTTCGTGAAATCCCTTCTTGCCTGTACCTCACTGAAACAAATCTATAGAACTCTTCAGAGGTCGGAGGAATCTTAGCTAAATACCGCATTTCCCGGCGTTTAAAAGACACTCCCTTCTGTACACGTATTTTTGGGAAAAAAATTTCTACATTATCTATAAATTTCGTTTATCATCAGCTGTGCTGATTTTATAGTTAATTGTATCCATAACAACGTAACTAGGAAACACTCTGTTAGTTTATAATCTTTATCCTCAGAACTCTGAATTTCATCTTCAGAGCACACAACTTAACATTTTTACAAACAGAAAATAATTATGGAAACGATTATTTGAAACCAATCTTTCAAAAAGTTTCAGTCTCTCACAAATGTTTACTCGTAGTTTTGATTACGAGTGTACCACATAAACCTCAAATTTTAGACGTATATTGAGGAAAATAAGCGCGTCCTATACTCCTGCAAACACGGTAATTTAAAATGAAAGATTTTTTAAATAAATATTTTTTTATATTTATTCTACCTTCGATTCTTCCGATCA
>KZ308154.1:3603289-3752311 GCA_000376725.2 Ladona fulva
ATATTTATTTATAATTACTTCTATTTACATATAGATTTGTTATATGGATCGTGTGACTTCATAGAAAGTTTACAGAAGATTTAGCCGATATAATGCGTCCTCCATGTTACATAGGCCGTTCTGATAGCGATTGTGAGAGAAAATTCAGAGAAATAGATGCTGGAATTAGTAGTTTCGAAAATTCATTTTTTCCGCTAATGGTACTCGAAAGTAATCGATTATGGAAGTAGAGTCACGGTGCATGCACCACCTGCCACACGCCGAAAGGCGGCTTAAGAGTACTTAAATAGACATAGACAATCTATAAATTATGAAACGGTTTCTGGCTGACTAGAAATCGTGAAATCCTTTAATATCAAACTTTTTCCACCAAATCGTAAAACTTTTTTCATACGTTCTGGCCAAAAATTGTTCTATAAACTAAAAACGATTACTGTGAGACTAGAAAATGCGACAACAAAGCCTATCGTGATGACAAATCACCAAAATGACGAAAAACAAACTGCAAGGAGATTAAAGTGAAAACGCAAACGACAATGGCCGCGTTTTTACATCTAGACAGCAGTCTAGCAACAGGGTGTAATTAAATATTGTTACACGATGTACTATTTATATTTAAACCGCAATTTAACTCAAAATTAGAGAAGATATAGATAACCCTAGTCTTCTCTGCTTTTTAAGTTACCTCCCTCGTATAAGTAATAAAATGGTTCAGTTACAAAGATTTCAACACGTTTGGTTTTATAGCTGGAAACAATAAAATCAATTTTCTATCTTGCTGAAAGAAGTATTTCCGTATGAGCGAATTTTTTTTAATGCCTAACTTTATGACAGAATCAATATATTACAGTCCATTTGTTGCCTAATTCATAACCAAGGACGTAAAAGTCAACTATCCTCATAAAAGTAGCTCTTTTACCTCTATAACGAGTTACGTTAGCTTTTAATGGTCTATATGCCCGTACTGCGCCATAACGTTAACCTCCGGCATATTATAAAAGGGACTCTGAGAAATTTTCCCTTGGCTATGGCAAAATTTTTTTTTGAGACGTTCTAAATAATGTTCTACTAAATATTTCTGAAATCATCGATTAAATCAAAACCTAAAATTAATTACACGGATGAGATGAAATAGCAGGTTAGAATATTGAACGATCAAGCAATTCAATTGAAGGATAGAATGTAGCAACGCTACCTTGTGATAATTTGTGCAATAAACATAAAAATGTGGGCATCGCGTTCGACCTCGATGAAAGCGGTCCCGGGTTCGATTCCAAGTGATGGTTCACGTGCGGAATTACCAAAGCTTTCGTAGCACTTTCAAAAAACTAACTAGCTGATCCCGCGCAAATATTTGCGCGCATCATATATATATATAAAGCAAATGTCTGTCCGTCCCCCTATTTATCTCAGAAAAGGCTTGACTTAGAGGTCTGAAACAAACTGCATTGTGTTTCTAAGATTCAGAAACCCCCCTGGAAAACTATTCTCATCTCTGTAAAGGCCCGAGTTCGAACCCAGGAGCCTATAATATGTTTCCATAAGAGATGAACGTAAAATACGTTTTCATGACTTGCAGAGGTTGTTTCTTTTACAAAATTAAATAAGAAACAATGGTCCTACGAAATTGAGACAAGTGTCACAAGAAGGGAAAATAATCATAAACTCTTATTTTAGTCGTGAATCATTGATATAATTTCAAAATTGCGAGAACTTTGATTAAATACACAGAAAATTCGTAATTTTTTCGGAAATAAACAACCCATCCCTTTGACGACCAAGGCAATTGTTGAATGATGATTTCATGAGTTATCCCATATAAGTACAATGGGATAATCAGTTAGTATACTTTTCTATAACAAATGTATGTAAGGTTGGCTTTCATGACTAGAAAACAGTAGAATAAATATTATAAATAATGGTAAGAAATATATTGAGTTATTATGATCTNGGTTTCTTTAACGCGAATTTCTATTGTATAAACACTAAAGAGTCAACTACAGCCAAAAGGAAGCATTGAAGACTGTTTCAAAATACGGCTGAAAACGTAAGGAGAAGTGCTACTTTTCACATTTATCCGCAATTTCGTAAGGAAGTGAGATAAACTTGTGTTGCAATCACGGAATGAAATAAATCTTGCCATTTCTTTAGAGACTATCTGCCCACACAGCTATGGATATTTTCATCTTAGAACGTAAGTTTACAAACATTTAAATCATTTTATATACAATATATTTGCATAAGACTTGGGACATTTCCAAACTTTTTTTTTTATATTTTCACCAAGGGTTACAGTGATACTATCTCAAGCACCATGTGAATATTTTTTTCTTTTGCGTGCTGTAAATATAAAAAAATAAATCCTACGTACAGAACACGATAGCCAGGGGGAAATAATGTTGGCCGGCATTAATTCCGCATGCGAGAAAACAACAGGATTTAGTATAAAACCAACAGCATTTTTCTGTACAAACAACAGGTGTTTGTTAAAAACCAGCAGGTTTTCGCATAAAACATACAAGGTCTTTTTTAAAACTAACAGGGTTTTGGTGAATAAAATATGACCACTTTTCAAAAAGAAACTGGTTTTATTTTATTCAAAGTACCTTTGCAAAATACTAAAAAAGAATTACAATTCTTTGTAGTATTTTCCAAAGGTACTTTGAATAAAATAAAACCAGTTTCTTTTTGAAAAGTGGTCATATTTCATTCACCATTTCGTTATGGAATACTACAAAGTAAATCGCCGTTCCATCGAGTTTAACAGGATTTTATTTTAAACCAACTGGTTTTCGTTTAAAACCAACAGGTTTTCGATTAAAACCAACAGATTTCCGTTTAAAAATCAACAGGATTTTCTTTGAAACCAACAGGATTTTGTTAAAAACCAACAGGAATATGTGCAGGAAACGAATAGGATGTTGATGGAAACTAATACGAACCTATGGCCGAAACATCGATGGTTTCTGTTGGTTTCCAATATGATTTTTATTGTTTGTGTTTGTTGGTAACTCTTGGAAAATTACATTGGAAACCAACAGAAATTTCCAGTAGGGAGGACACGTGATCAACGCATGGATTCCAGCACCCTCTATTATTGACTGAATTCCACCGGACCCGTTTTCTCTTACTTCAGATATTTAGCCATACTCTTAACGATGCTGGGAGAATACCAATAAATGTGGGGTCCCGGGTTCGATGGGGAATCAAACAAAAGCCTTCACCAAAGAAGACAGCGTTACCCACTTGTCAATCCGGGGCCCTTATTCATGTTCATAATTAACGGTGCTAGCAGTGGAAGAACATTTGTTGTAAAAGCGTTCAAAGTAAAACTTTAAACTTCATAGATGCTTAAAACAGGGGGTGGGGGTTTAGAGCTGTGGAGTAAAACACAAAATTGTTTATATTCCTAGGTCAGGCAAACTTCTGCCATAAATGTAACAAAAATTGAATCAGATTTATACTTACACATGTTCCCTACGATTCACCACAGGCGTGTGATACACTAAGTATTTAAACAATTGTAATTTACCTCCCATAACCACGATTTTTTAAATCAATTTTAGTTCGAGGGGGGGTATGTGTTAACATGCAACCCCTCCCAACTACCCCGCTGGAATAGCCAACAGAAGAAAATAGGTTCTCAAGGAGAAACGGACATGAAAAAAGTCTGACGGAACCAAGGCTCGAACCCGGGTCTCCCAATTGCCGGTCGGTTGCTCTATCCATTGAGCTATTGCACCAGAGAATTTCTCCATGCCGTTTGGGAGACTTTGTAGGTATAAGGTGGTATAAGGTAGTATAGGGTAGTATAGTATAAAACCCTTTCCTTGTTAGAAAATAGGTGTTCTATTTAGAGTTGAGTTCTTGTCCGCCTCGTTGTGTTGCAGCTTTAGTTTTTCAAAAGAACCGCTTGACAAAATGTTGGAAGTTTAAGAGCCAAATACAACCTTGATACAATGGAGTTTTAAGACCCAAACACTCCCCTGTCTACGCCACTGTTGAAAAATAAGATGGCTTTTCCCTGAGAAATACGTCACAAGAGGGGTTGGCATGGAAACGTAACTTGTTAAATTTACAACGACACAGAGGAAAGGATGAGAATATTCTTTCATGTCTCATAGAAAAGATTCGATATAGGAACAATCTTCCGTGCCAAGCACAGGTATCGCGTGATTGGCGGGTAGAATTGAAAGCGCGCATAAGCACGCGTAGTTGTGCTTGACCTTACCAAAGCACACTAGTCCTATCACCGCCGTGATATGGAGTCACTTCGTGAAAACCAATTGAAGTTTTCAATCCGTCTGTGGAATACCGACATGGAAACATACGGAAATTTAAATCAAGTAATTCATCATTACACACTCGACCTGACCATGATTCAAACCAGGAACCTCAAAGTTGTAAGGCTAGCAGACCATCCTCACCACCGAAGTAATTGAGTGTTTGCAATCACAAAATAAGGTGGTGTTGTAGATATATGGAGGAGATAACTTTACTACTAATATGGACATAAAAATCGATACATTTGAAATCTCGGTAGATAAGATATATGAAGATGAAATAGAAGTTTGTGGAACCCTTGCGAATGGAAGCTTTGTTTCCGAAATGCACATAGGGTAATTCCTAGAAATCTGTGAACGGGAACTTCCCGTTTGTCTCCAAACGTGACTTCAATCTTCCGACATACGGCTTACGAAGTGTTTCACAACATCTGAAGATAAAATATGTTTTACGGAATTCAGGACTACAAAATTCGATCTTTATGTCAGCTAACGGAAGACGCATCACTATAGAATAAACCGTTTACATTGGATATGGAACGCAGACGTTATGTACAACTTAAATTAGCTTGTGAGCAATAGCATTGGAGAATTATGTAAAACCAGTCCGTTTCCACAAACTCTTAGAGCTTAAAAATGTTTTGAATCCGAAAGTTGTCCATCTCAGGAGTGAGATAATTTCTGGGGCTTAAACCAAGTTTCTATTCCCAAGGAGAAACGGACATAGAAAGATTAATGTTTAATGGTTAGAGCAACCGGTCGGCAATCGGAAAAACCATGTTCGAATCCCGATCCCGTCAGACTATTTTCATGTCCGTTCTTCCTTGAGAATTTCCTTGGTGGCTTTCCTTGCTAAATCACCTTGAACCCATTCCCTCAAGTTGCTACGGTAATACATCCCATAATCCACACTATTCCCATAATAAAACCATTCAAAAGCACAACAAAACCTTCGTTGACTTCGTGACTTGAACACTTGACCTGATTCAGAACAGGGTCGAACCCTTGACTTTCAGCAGCTAAAGTAGAATCTATGCATGATAATAAAACTCTTAAAATAACTCTTATCTTAAAATCAAACTTTAGAATAAAAAGGGATAACTACAGATTCACTCCACACTTCGCTACTCACATATGCAATCCTAAAAATCAACCCGAATAGACAGAAAAAGCAATTTATTCGGCGAAATTGAGACTGGAAGGTCCTATCTTCCATTTTAAACCGATAAAAATTAGCAATAAAATAAACAGTACCCAATAGCGATAAAAATTAGACAAAATAAAAATGGAATTAAATTGAAAGAATAAAAGAGAAAGAAACTGTGAGGTTCAGGATCACAGAAGATTTAAATACTTACATTATACATATCCAAATCATGTTATTAATTGGTCAATTAAATATAAATTACGAGTTAAAATTGTTATCAGACAAGAAAATTCATCGGCAAGTGAATTTAAGTGAATTTATAGTGTATGACGCAAGACGTAATTTGTACGGTTACGATAGTTTCAGATGTTACAGAAATAAACAATAGTCATTAACGAATATAAAATATTGATAAACGAAATATTTTTAAATAACAGGTAACACAGAAAACCTATGCAATGAGCATAAGAGAATGAGAATTTCTTAGAAAAAAATCAATTTTACTCAGAAACAATGAAAAATAATAAAGCACAGCACATAATGACAAAGTAGCTTCCTTTAGAAAAAGAATAAACGCTAGAATGTTCGCCAATCAGCAAATTTCGAACTTTTCAAAGAAGAAACAGTTCCGAGAAAGAAAACGCGAAGTTTTAGCCACTCAGCGACGTAATCAAAGATTCCAGGAAATTTTACAGTGAGCGGATAATAAGATCTTGAGCAGGAAGTTCCTCCGTGACGCGAAGAGGAAATTTAATAGAAAAAATCCACCAATCTGATATTAACTGAAATAAAATACATTCCGGCAACAACACAAGTACTAAAAACTCTCCTCGTGAAATATTTAGGACATTCGGGGATTTATAACTCTAAAGGCTAAGTCCTGAAGTAAAACATAATACGTTGATGGAGTCGTCCATGTGAAAAGGCGACTGCAGAAATTAAAGACTGGAGGGAAGGGCAAAATCATGTTTAGAATTCACGGAAATCCACGGTAAAGATTTAGACTAATGCTACGACCATGATATGGACATTCTAAGGACCCTGACATTTCGAATCCTTGATACTATTATTATTTCTATAGCTACACTTGTCAAAACCTTTATATGCATCTGTTGGACCAAAAACTCAACTAAAGACTAAAAATTTAGTTAATAATTCTTTCATTTTAGTTCAATTTTTTAATTACTTATTAAATTTTTATTATAACTTTCTATTTCCATAAATTCCATATATCCTATCTTTTTCGAAGCGATGGTGACGTACCTTATTTTTTAATGCAATTCAAAGTATTCTTCTAATTTTTTTGTGATATATATTTCCTACTTAAGCACTACTGCATTCCTAGTATACCATATTCCTATTACAGCATAATATATCATGCAAAAAAATCATCTCTATAAATTTAGCGTCTCCTAATGCATTATCTACTCCTTATCATAAATTATTACAGAATTTTCTTAAATGTAATAAAATATATAAATAACGAAAGAAATTAGCGTCTGCAAACCGGACCTCGGCCCTGTGGCAGCCAATTTATACAGCAGTAAATTAATACATGCGAAGGAAAGAAAATAATTACAACAAATACGATCATAGGATTGATCTGAGAGATTTAAAAAATCCAAGGGTAGTTTTAACCGAGGAAATAACATGTCAATGCTGTAAAACACCTGCGGAGAAGGGGCAGATAAGATTCTGCGAAATCTATTGGTTTCCGGGAGCATCAAACAAGGCTGCTTCTCACTGCTTGATAATACTAAGAGATGTTATCGGAGATGAGGAATGGAATTAAAAATATTAAGAAGAGGAATTCCGAAATGACACACATGTTAGATATACTTTACTGGGACTTAAACAGCGGTTCTCAGCCTTAAGCGATTGCTCTTCTAAGAATGTAAGAAGTTATTTCAGGTGTTGCGGCGGAAAGCTATCACATATTACACTGCTGCGGTAACAAATCAACCAATTATCATTTTCCTTATAGTTTTTTAGTATATTTTAGTACATTAATGTTAGGCGAAAAGTCATTGACAGAGGACATGTAATATACTCGGTGAATGTGTTGCTGTAATAGTTCACAGATTTCCAAATGGGTATTGCATCGTGCAATGCGATGAAGTAGCTGGTATCACTTCCGCCAAACTCAGGGTTGATTCAAGCCCATCGATATAAGCCTGCTCTGAAACTATTTAACTACTCCTAACAATAATCAATTTTGTCAATATTTTGTAATACAGAGAGCACTATTTTCCTCCCTCTTAGTAAAATATGCGTGTGAACGCACTTTCATAATTTACAATTAGAAATTCAAGGAATTCCAGAAGCTGAAAAGGCTTAGAAACAGTTGATTATACCTTTGGAGTGTCACCGCTAAACGAAAGGGAACCATTGCAGTAAATACGTAGAGAACTGCATGGAAGGATATTCGCTATGGGATTACGGAACCAAATTATTTAGGAAAACAGTGTTTAGGAAAAACTATCATCACAACTGTTCAAAAAGGAGCTGATTACTCATACCTAATTTGGAGTATTAATGAGGAGATCTCATCAGGCAGAATTTCAACCCCTATATTATAGTGTTCCCAATTCATATGTTATAGTGTTCTCAATTTAAAGGCTCGAATTATCAATATGAAAGTGTTGCTTACACAATGCATACATTCAAAGGTATCCTTGCAGTGTTAGTTGTATGTTGTGCATATTTTATTCTGTTATCTCCACGCAATATATGGTGACCATAAATTCCTAATAATAAAATAATAATAATATACTTTTTATTAATAATAATAACAATATCATTTCATAATAATTCCATAATATTCATAATGGTTTGTTTTAATGACTATGAGTTTTATTTCTAACCACATCAATTAACTATTGTGCGATTTTCGTTAAAATTTTAATTATAATAATCAATTATTATTGCTATGAACAAACTGATTATTATTTATTATGAATCCTTTGCTAGTAATTTTTGTGGCCATTTTACAATTTGATTGTAACCACCAAGTAATCACTTACTGTAATTCAAATAGTGAAGCTCAAAAACATGCGAAATGGACCAAGAAAAAAGAGTATACAGTGAGATGAGCCAATTATTTGCAAGTAAGTCTGAGAAAACGAAACTTGTTAAAGTTCTTGCAGTCAAAAATGCGAAGTATGTATCTGTATGTCAAAGAAATTTGGACGATTGGTGTACCATAAAGGAAGAAGTCAGGATATCAACTGTGCTGATTGGATAATAATGGTAGGGAGAACGAAAACGTCAATAGAAAAGGCTGGGCAATATGCACGAAGCTAAAACATCCGACGTTACCCGCAAGTGATCATCGGAAAGCTATCACTTTAGAGGCTGATAAATTGCGTTATAAGAATCATAAAGTGTGGAAAGAAAAGACCTCAGATATAAAACGTTCGCGTTAAACGAGAGAACGGGCGAACGAACGAACGTAAATATTCTTTTCTGATGAATGGATCGTAACTATGTGCTTAGGAATTTTCCCAATCCTTTCAATAATGCATGTAATTTGTTCTCCGAAAATAATAAAATATCTTATGAATTTTTCTTCTGTATTGCCTGTTTATAGAACTAGAGAGGAAAAATTACTTTTTTAATTGATCCAGTCTATAATTCTCCATCACTTATCCCACACGTATTTAATAAAATAAAATGTCTTCGTTACAAGTATAAGAGGTTATGGATAGACTTATTTCACAAATGAAAATAAATACATCCATTGTAATAGAGTTTCCTCCAGTTAAGCCTTCTCTTATTGGTTATAAAAATGAAATATCTACAATATAGAATTAGCCACTGATGGTTTAATTAATTATTATTGCAAAAACTCCAAAAACCATAAAAACCATGACCATCAGTGGCTAATTCTAAATGATGATTTTTGGAGTTTTGCAATATTAATCAACTTAACCATCAGCGGTCACTTCTATTTTATCATGAGTTTATTTATTTAATCGGTGGAAAAGAAATCCGTCATGATCAATGCTTCACCCTTCAACCAACTTGTCTTTTCTGCAATGAGAGGAGATATTGTTTTCAGGTCATAATCTCCAAATAGCGATTTTATGAGGCGTTCGAGAAAAGATCAGGCGACGACTGCAAATACATCCTCATACTCCCTGCGAAATCTAGGTTATCGATCGAGAGAATATTATTTCCCTGAATTCCTTTCGCATTTTCTTCTTTTTGCGAAAACACTGACTTATGCTCTTTTTTATTTCGGAACGATTTATTCGTGACTCTTACAGTTTCAAGAGAAAATCCAATGCATCTCAAATCGCCGATATATCGATTTAACCTGTGACCTTTACTTTGGGCTATTTCAAAGAAGGACGCACACAAGATATTCATGTCCAAATCTGTACTAACTAAACGTAAAAGTGCTACGGAAGATACGTTTCAAAATCCCTCTAACTTAATCTTTCTGCAGATATACAAAAGGATTCCGAGGAGAAATAAACCACGACGTCGAAATAAAGAGAGAGTAATATAATGTAGGGCTGACGAATCAGGTCTTTATAGGAATAAAATCTATTTTATAATCTGTTTTCTTTGTCGCAGTTTTCTGTTCAATGTAGAGACATAATCAGTAGCAACGGAGGTAGAAACAGTATTGTTAAAAGTGCTTCGACCACAAAGGTCACTTCTATATGTTGCCCCCAGCAGGGAATCGAACCCGGGACCGCTTCTAGCAAAGGCTAACGCGCAGCCCACTTGGCTATCCGGGAGCCCTGGCATAAATAATGAGGAAAGATGTAGAGGGTCTTCGAAATCAAGCGCGTGAACAATACGGCAAGAGAAACATATGAATTATATGTTGGTATTATATTTTGCACGTTTAGGCCTAAAGTAAAGGAAAAGGTTGGAACACGGTTGTAATGAACTGAAGGTTACAAAACACTCCATAAGCCGTACGTCGACAGGCGAAAGTCGCGCTTAGAGGCTAATGAAAAGTTCCGGAGTTCTGATTTCTGGGAATCTCATTATGCGCATTTCGGAAATGCCTCCGTTCTCAACGGTTCCACAATTGGAAATGAGTTGGAACCCTTGAGAATGGAGACTCTGTTTCCGAAATGCGCATAGGGAGATTCCCGGAATGCGGTAATCCGTAACTTCCCGTTAGCCTCTAAACGCCGTCGCGAGTTCCGCCTGCCGACATGCGGCTTACGGAGTTTTTTTAAATTTCTAGTGTATAGGAATGCGCCTAGAAAACCTAAGGAATTTAAAAAATCGACGTGACTGACACCGAAAATGGCGTAAGATTAGTTGGGCATGGTAGAATATTTGCCTGGAAAGTGGAAGACCTTGATTCGAATCCCAGCCGCATCGATATTTCACTCCCGTTTATCCTTAGGGACTTATATGACTGACTGAGAGTGAGCAATTTTTTAATCACTTTTGTTCTCTTCCAGAAGGGCTGGAACCACCGGAAGCAATGTCCGGGAGGCGCGGCATAAACAACCCGCCTCCCCCACCCCCTACCCATGAACCACTTATCGTGGTAGAGGAAGCCGAAGGTTGCGAGGAGGAGGATGAAGGCGACGGAGAGGAAAATTCCCTGGAGGAGAGGTGCGAGGATGAAGAGTCTCCACCCGCCACACCTGGTCTCCTCTGCCCAGACATCCGCGACCGCCGTAAGAGGTCCCTACCGACCCCGTCTTGCGCTTCGGGAATAACCGCCAGCCAAGTTCGAAGACTATCGGAACGAGGCACCGCACAGACCAGGAGGGACGCCGCCTTTCTGGCCACCCTCACCAGCGCCCCGGCGCCTGGCAGACGGCACTCCGTCACCATCTCGCGAGTGCCGCCTCTCCCGGTCTTCCGGCCGAGGAGGGAATCCCTTGCAGGATGCGCCCCGATCCGCCCGACGGACCCTGCTCCCAGCTTCCAGCTCCAGTTGGACATCATGGACGACATAGCGGAGGTCAAAGCGAGAAAGGTCCGGCTCAAGGTTAGGAAAACGCAGAGCAAGGAGACGGTGTGCGAGGTGCAGCATTTGGATTCCACCGGAGGATATCTCAAGACACCGGGTGGTTCCGGGGCCACCAGGCGGCACTCTGAAGGTGTGCCCACGAAGAAAAAGGGGGGAGGAATCATATGCACGGATACAGATCTCGTATCGTTGCTGTCGTTGTCGCCATCCGGATCTCCCCCAACAGGTCGTGAGGAGGCGGAGAAACCATCGCCTCCTCCCACACCGCCCCCGGCAGCTCCTACAGTGACAGTCGCACCTCAGTCGCCGACCCCGTCCCCTCCCGGAACGCCAAAAGCTAACAAAGTGGTGTGGGACGGCGGTAGCGGGTCCGTGGTCGACGCCCACCAGCTAGGGACGGCCATCGAAGAATACCTGCGGCTTCAGGACATGGGAACGACTTCAACGCAGACCTCGCCATCCAAAGGTGGTTCCAAGGGTGCAGAAGGAGCGGTCGCGGCTGGTGGAACGGTTTCAACGGGTAATGCTGGTGCGTCAGGTGCAGCACAGAGCTCTGCGGGGACCAAGAGTGGGGAAGAAAGCGGAGGATCGGAATCCACCACGGAGTCCTCGCTTTGCTCCACCCTTAAGGACTTATTCGTGAAATAAAATGGCTTAACGGTTATCGACTGGGGGAGAGGGGGCAAATGTCCCGATATTGACTCGGTTTACCACCTGAATATCTGCATAAAAATACGAAATCGCTCCGACGAAGAACATATCGGAGGTGTGAGTCTATTTTTTCCAATGAAGCGTTGAAATCAATCAATACGTTCGCTCCTTGCGGGAATATTTGAGAAGGAGGCATTACAAGTCTGGCATAGATGGGAAATTTTCTCCAAGACGTTTTATTTATCAACCCCTCGTTAAGAAAGTAAAGTCCTGGTTGATTCTGTTTGGTTCTGTTACCCGAAATTTAACCCTTAAATACACCAGGGTTGACCAAACTGCCACTTTCTATACCCTCTTCTCTATTTTCTCGGCTGTTCATAGGAATGTCTCTTTAATTATCTCCTAATAATTGCACTTTAATCGCCAAGCAGGTTTTGGCAATCTAATGTTGAATTACCACTGAGCTATTCATTTACGAACTGATTACATTTCACCCTCACCAGTTAGCAAAAGCTCCGTGAAAAAGTTGATACAGACGGCGCGAAGAATGACTTGAAAAGTTTACTACTAGTAGAAGAGTTTTTTGTCAGGCTATAAAAAAGTGTGCTTCACTAATCGTAGTGAACCAAATATCCCTGTCCATAAATTTTGAGTGTGCTATTTAGATCATGTTTAAAATTAATTAGAGTACCCTATGTATTGTAAGCGTCGCGGCCATATAATATAAATTATTTCGAGATTCTACATTGTACCATTAGTTTTGATTCAATGCGGACCATTATCAGTGAACAGGTCATTCATAGTGGGTGTGAGACCCAAGATAACGAGCCGAAGTATAGGAAAAATTTTAAAACTTGTTTTGCGGCCACAAAAAAAAGATTCCTGTTTACTTCCTGCTTTATGTCAGCCTTCGTATGAAAAATTGTGTTGTCTCTAACGGTGAATTTTCACTATTCCAGGATGCACCAAAGCAGGACCGGCTTTAGGCAGTAGGTAATTCGAATAACCACCTAAGGGAAAAGTAGTTAACAAAACTTCAATGATAGAATATCTCAAAGCGGTTGAGCTATTTAATCTGGAAAAAATGATATATTGGAACTGTTTACCCTAAGAAGCAATCATTAGATGTTTAAATAAATATTTGAGATATCAAGATACAGTAAAACTCTTCCGATGAAAATATATTAATAAAAAATTGCCCTTGCGACTGATGTACATTTCTGTTAGAACATTCCACAAAGAGATAGTTAAACTGTGATCGGAAAAAAAATATTAGAATTAAATCCAGTTAGTGCTGTCTCTTGGCAACTTTATAGCTTAAGCCGGTACTGCGTCAAAGAGCGAATATTGGAACAATCCTGCAGATAATTTATTCTATCGTTTCTTGCAATTATTATGAATAATAAGGGAACGGTTAATGACTTAACTATCTCTCTCTACCTAATAACTAGTTTCGTCTGTCTCTGAAGTGACTCTGAATGTTTTCAGTAGCAATTGAATCAAAAAATTCATTCCAGCTGAAAAACGTTCCTGTATTAATTTCACTGCTAATACTTTTAAGAAATTGTTCAAGGGGAGGAAACCTAATTAATTTGAATGGATGGAACTTAGTGAATCTCATCGTAAACTATAATTATGTTCTTCGTGGCAAAAGAACAGTTTAGCAAAAAAAAAACGGGTAAAACAAAGGATAGGTATTCAATTGGAAATAAAAAGCCAATTAAATTTACTCAAATATTGCAAATCGTACAATTATCTCTTCTCTAAATATTCAGTAAGGACTTGAAAAATTCACGGAATATTCACCTTATCGGTTATATGGGAAGAAAGTTTGCGAAAAACGTACCTCTTCCGAAGTGGGAGGGGCAGAGAGAGATACTTCACTTTGCTTTGTTGATTTAAATCCTGTTTTCTGATCATTTACTCCACGTTCATCGCTACGAATGCTGGATTGGGGTTATGAAGGAATACCACGTTGCTGCCGTTGCTATTTTCAAAAAATTATATAAAGTTAGGCCACCCCAAATCACATGGATACCTGACGTAAAATTACTTTAAAATATTAATTGCATCCAAGATCAAAGTTACAATTTGCTAGGGAATGCTCTATATACAACGTACACTCCAAATCAATCCAATGAATTGATTACAAAGGTTACGGCATTAGTAAAGGATTCTGAGCAATAAACGACACCGAATGAGCGAGTAACAGAAACAAGCTTGCTAAATGAGATGACCAAACCGCACAGAGAATTTCCGCCATTTATGGATTCATCAGATCATTAAATTTTAATATGTTCGTAACACCGTAACATGAACTAGAAATGCAATTTCCTAATCAATTAAAGCTGAAACCACAGCCAAATTATGATATTAGTTTTCATTGGTCGAACTGGTTTTTCGTCATACAGTAATATGAGTAATTTTATGACGAATTTTTCGGTTGAAATTTTTTTGATTTTACATACATGGAAGGCGGGAGGTTTGGAGTACATACTCGCGTACGTGCTCGTGCATAATAATTCAGTAATGACTAAAAGAGATGGTTACTGCCCATTCTTGCTTACCAGAAGCTTTATTGCTTGAGTATATTTTAAGATTTGGCAACTCGCTACGTATATTTCGCGGCGACGGTTGCTTCAACTCTGCAGGTTCTGGTATCAAAGCGATGTGTTTTTACGATAGTTTCGCCAGCTTTTCCTGTGAGGGTCTTCAGGACAAAGTCTTCGAACATGCGATTTTGAATCTTGCGGAAAATTGCATTCCAACATAAATGGTTTTGACGAATTTATGTGCATTTGAGCCTCGGGTTTTATGGATGTATATTGGTAGGGATTCAGGTAATCGAAACTGTCCTGTATTTACGAATAAGACCATTATGTAGACTCTAGTGTACCTGTTTTAATGAGGCCGAAACTTTTCGAGAAGCATATTAAACATTATTTTCCTCCGTAGATGCGGCAGTAACGTGGTATTCTTCCGTAATAAAAACATTCAGCCTTCGGGTTAGTGAACGCCGTTCAGGAGTGAAAAGAGCTATCACTTAAAATCCACTCTTTTCTTATTAGTAACTACACGCAGATCAGTATCGCTGACTGCATGCCTGGGAAGAGTCATAGAACATTGTTCCACCAAATTATTTTGGGAACCTTTGTCTTCTTTCTCCCCATGTGATCAAATCCTAAATGAAAATTACGCTTTCGAGATGAATGATCCAAAACGATCGGATGATTCGGAGACCAGTCCGTTCCGACGGCTCCGAGGTCGTAGACAATCATTAACAATACTCTTGAATCCACGGTTTTTCCATTTCTGTAACTAAGAGATGGAATATATTGACTTCGTACGCCACCCGAACACAGGGAAGAGGCGCTGTTCGAAGTTAGGCAGAGATTTAAAAGCTTTACATACTCTTATACGTGTGTCGTTTTCCATTCGTAAGGCAGAAATTAATTTAACTGTGTTAGTTATACTCGGTATGGAAAAAATGTTAGAATACCAGTACTGATTAAAAAATAATAAGGTTGGATCACCTATACGTTGAATTATAATTGTTGTTCGAATCTTCCGACCAGTATCTTGGTGTTATGTCATGTCGTTGATAATTAGATCTGCGTTTCCACGTTCCCTATATTTGAAGAGAATCGGATGAATGAAGACGCGAAAAAGAAGTTGAATAACGAATGGGGTTTCGTGAAATGAGCAGAAAGAGAATGTGATAAAAAATACATTGCGAGGTTTGTTTTAGATTTATACATGTGACGTGAATACATCTATTTATAGTATATTTTTTAAAAATGCTAGACACAATGGAAAGATAAAACACGCTAAAAATGAAATCTATGTGTTCTCATTTTCGATTTTTAAAATTCAACCGGAGAAATAATGTTCGGACTTTACGAAAACAAAATGAACACGCGTTTGAAGTTAAAAAAACAATTCAGGATTCTTTGGACAAATAAGTCACGCTGCCGTTGTATTCGCACAGGACGGCGTGATCGTCACTTTTTACGATAACATGAAATTTCTGACCGACGCGATATGGCGTCATTTTATCCACAGTCACGCAATATTGTTTCTTCGGGACCCGAAGGAAATATTTTTATGTTGTACTAATTTTACGGACCAGTGTTTTATGATGGAATGAATATTTGGGCAATAAATATTTTATAGTTACCGAAGTTGTTCGTTCATTTAATCAGCTCTTTAGCAGAAATATCCGAGTCTTTGCTCCGCGAGAGCGCACCTTTAAGGCGAAGTTCAAAGAAGCTAACTGGGCAACTGAGGTAGGTTTGGGAGAATAACTCGCTTCTCCTTTCAACTTAAAACCACTGGCTTGAGTTATTTGAGCTGTGGAGTGACAGACTGTGAATTTTGTGACTGTAATTGAAAAACTATATTTAGATTCGATCGACAAGGGTTTTTGTGTACCTGTTTGCCTCATTGATTTATAATGGCATTTTTTTTGTTTCATTGTTTTACTATGATATTTTTTATTTCAATCTTTTATTATGGTGTTTTTTGTTTCATTGATTTTATGGTATTTTTTGTTTCACTCTATTATTATGGTATTTTTAATAAGGATAGATGTTGAACCCTTGCCACCTGAACATTGTTCTTCTTGTAAGGTCGTTGTATAGTAATAATGATAATTTAAAAGCATCGAAGAAGAAAAAGGATATTCACGGGCCTATTCAAGTTCAGCGCTCGAGTGTGAAAGATGAAGGAAAAGGGAACCATGGAAAGATTTAACAACAGGAAATGTAATTAGAAACTACTTTCGAAGAGTTTCAGGGGGTCGGGGCAAAGTTTTCGTTCCGCTCCCCTAAATTATTCAGGCGAAAGAGAAACTCTAAGCGGATGGTACTTTCAGAAGATGAAGAGGGAAAATTGCCCCACCATGGAACTTCTTCCACCTCATTAGCGAAGAGATCGCTTCTTTCACGGAAAGGTAAGAGATCTTGAAACTTTGAATAACAAGTGATATTTTCGAATTATTTCTCACGTGACGATAAGATGGAAATCATCACTTAATTGATAACGTTCAACGCGGAAATTTCTTCTCTGATCCCTCTTTACTTCTCGTAAAATTTCCTCTTTGATCAGCGATTCCCACCCTGCTCTAGCATGTAATATTCTCGACAACATCTAAGCTCCCTCAAACTTAAACTACACCCTTCATACATGGATTAAATAGTTTTGTAAATGCAAAGTTATAAAGGTAAGTAAGTTTCGGATGTTTCAAACTACAAAACAAGAGAAGGTGAGGCTGTCAAATGAAGATGTGGATAATAACCTCCTAAAGCCGTCGTTAAACACACCAAAGTGCTCCTCTCTGCGCAAAAACCACATACACAGGAAAAAGTGCTTGTTATGAAGTGCCTACTCAACACGTACTCTATTCGCTGCGCGTTTCCAGAGCCCAACCGTGTTCGTCAATATGGCCTTTGGAATGCCCTTTCAATGTGCCACAGTTGTAGGATGATTTTCACTCTCATTAACTAAACAGTTACAGCCAACACCGTTCCATCAGAATGTGCCATAATATTCAAGAGTCAAAGAGAATACTTTAGAAAAGTAACGACGAATTTTATTATTCAATTAGACCCTCTAATACATTTAATATATCATATCTCTATCTTATCGGAAATTGCAGTAAATTATTTTTATAATTAGTCCCTCGATGCATTCCTTATAGTGGTTACAGATATCAGATGGATAAATATGTATGCGATGGTGATCATTCTAGTACACTAATTTAACTCCACTTTCAATGATGAACGTAATTAAACGGGCTGGCATGGCGATTAGTGATGCGAAGAAATAATGTATCTTCATAATATATAAGAAAAGTTGAATATATCAATTTAAAAGTCTATTATTTGAAACGACTTCAAGGATTATGTGTAAAGGCCAGTTGTAAATTCGCCTAAGGATATTAAATCTCTGAATATTCCTCCGATTACACTGAATTTTCATCTTGAATGCTATTCACCTCATTCGTCTTCTTTTCAACTGATTATTTTTGATTAATTGCCAAATCAGATTTTCCTGTTTAATTACTTCTAGAAGAAGTCCTCCAGCGGGCGTGTACGTTTAGAGAGATAATATTTCTGCTATGTAATTTCTGAAGCAGGGTTACTCGGTCGGATGACTACCAATAATGACTGCCTAATCTATTACGTGATTAATTCACTCATAGACCAGTTGCCTTTCGCCGAGTAGTCTCATCGACGAGCGGATTTTAGACGAGTTGTGTCGTCAACGAATAGTCCTTTTGAGGCTCCGGATGGCCAAGTGGGCAACGCGTTCTACTTTCGGTGAAAGCGGTCCCGGGTTCGATTTCCGGTTGGGGCCCACGTGCGTAATGACCTAAGCTATCGACGCACTTTTAACGATACTACTACGTTCGACCGAGTGACACCTAATCGTATTTTTCTGAACAATATCCCAATAAATACTAAATTTCGGTAATCAAGTTCAATCAAGCAATCTTTAGGGGTTGCTGGATAAATATTTCTGTACCACCTGTGTTTCCCCTAAACCGCACATTTCTTTGAAGGCTCTTGTTTTTCCCCATGCACAAGTGACTGGTTACCTCTATGTAGATACTCAGACTCCCAAACTATAATAATATATCGCTTAATCATTAAAGCTACTTCGAATGATTAAAATTACTACAAATTCGACTAGAAGAAGCCTGCTGGAATGCAAACGAAGCGTCGTCATAAGAGAACCCGGAAATCATGCAGAGATTAAGATTACCATTAACTAAAAATTAATGACGTGCTCAGTATTAGTTTACATAAATGGATATTTTCAGTTGGCTAAATCTTTTGCCATTTGGGCCTGGAAAGGATTGGAGAGGATAAGAAAAGCCCCTGAGCGTTTAAGGCTTAAAATAATCACAATGTTCTCCGAAATATTAGCGACTTTCGTAACTACTTGAAGACCTTTTATTTAAGAACGGGTTTTGGACTGTTACGCTTCTCTTGTTTAATTTGCAATAACAAAGAAGGAAAATAAATGACAGGCCTCATGTCAATTCGATTAACTGCAATATTTCATCAAAAATTTCCAATTTTAAGCGATTAATTTAAGGTCAGATAATCTTTTATCGAAACTGTACCGTGTAAAATGGAATATTAATAAAAGATAAGTTCAAAAAAAAACTCGATAGTATGATGCAATCATATTAATGAATTTTTTATAATTCCCATAGTAATAAGTGCTAAAAGATACTAACTCATTAAATACTGAACATAGTGTATTGGAAACTGGACCAACACAGATAAGATATATCAAGAAAATAGTCCACTTTTATCCTCATCATGAATCAAAATAAGATAATTACCACCTAAATGATAAATAACAGGTTCACTTGAATTTATCGAACAATTCCGTCGCAGAATATCATAACGAGTTCTATAGATATACCTTTCTCAATTGAACAGATGCTGATCAGACCTAAGAACTTTCAAATAGGCAAAGATTTCTTTATATAAACCCCAAAAAAATATTTATAGATACGTTTCTTAGCTACAATTATATAGCAAGGCTATTATACCCCTTTATCAAGCGGAGGGTTTGAAGAAATGTTTCAATTAATCATTTGCAATTGACAAAAAAACTTGATCAAGTAAAACAATTACATTTCAATATGTATGAAATAATAATATGTGCCATAGCTTCCCCCCTTTTAATCGAAAACAATTATTACACTCAACCGTAGATGCACCCAACTTATTGGTAATGCACAAGTGTGGAGGTGCTGTGCTGTGGAGCACCGGTTGAAAAACAGTCTTATTCCATCCTCTCACTCTGCTGATAAGTCATATATTGGAGGAGCTTTCAATCTATTGTGCTAGCTGTGAACTAGCTATATGATATAAGACACGGGAAAGTGTTTGGCGCTATTCAGTATTCATCAAGAACCTTAAAAATACAATTCCACATTTTAAGTGACTTTTCCATATTCTTGCAAAAAATGTATTTAACATTTTATCTCTGAGATGAGGGCAAGTGAGATGCGCCGCTGATGGAAACTCGTGAGTAAGAGGCACAAAACTCCAAACTCCATCAAAAAAGTGAGAAACGCGATGCGCATTTTGCTGTCCGTGAGAGCATCATCAGGGGCAGAAGGAGTCACCAGGGAGCGAAATGCACATCGGGTTTCTCACTGATTTTGATGGAGTTTGGAGTTTTGTGACTCTTGCTCACGAAGTAGATCGCCTTAATCCCATAACTAGAGAGGAAGACAAGAATTAATTTTTTAATGTGATTAAAACCCCTTCCACCAAATGAAAGCGGTGACCTTCAAAAGTTTTAGAGTTTGGTTCTGAAAGAAAGACTGAAATGACATAAATAAGTAAAATATATTAGGGTTCCAAGTTAAGACCAATTTCTTAAGCAATTATTTCTTTAATGAATTTGTCATAACTTTAAGTAGTGCCTTTGGTAAACAAGCGAGCATCTTAGAGCTGTTGAGCAAATACGAAAACGAATGGAAGGAATTATATACTTAAGAGTAAGAAAGTAAAAAATCTCTAACTTTGACTAGAGAGGTCTTATTTTCTTTCCTACGAACGTCTGATTTATATAAGGAATAGTACGTTAACTACAACTTTCATTTAATAGCTTTCTTCGCTTACTTGCCCTTTGACAAATAATCCTCAACATAGTCACCAAACGGTGGAACTTCAAAGTTTTCTTCAACTTGGAAATCCGACAAAAACTCAAGTTTAATTGTATAGAAAGAGATAAACATAAACATAAACTTACAAAGGTAAGAGGAGTGTGGTTTGCCACTAGATTAACATCTCGAGGGCGATGGTAATGGTAAGTATCTCAAAATTTCATTGCATAAATGCGGAAGTGTGATTCCATGTTGTGTCGTTTCGTAATATTCAAATTATTGTGTGAAAGGAAGCCTTGTAACGTCAAGGAGATAACATGAGAAACAATGAAGATTTGTGCTTTGACTCAGATTGAAAAAATGCACCACAATCCTGGAATATTCACTGAGTATATGGATGAAAGTATAAAATGCATATTGAAGTTATAACCAATTTATTAGGCACGCTATTTAATAATCAATCGAATAAGGTTATTCCATAGATGAACATCATCGCTACAGATATAAAGAAGGACTGTTTTAACCATAACTGTGGTAATCATTAGGTATTTATTCTGGATTACTTACAGTAGCACATCTCTTGAACTCGGTAGCAGTCCCACAAAATAAGCTTAACAACCTACTGATACTTTTGATAAGACTATCTGTAAGGCCTCCCTTACAATCCGGGAGGTCCAGGGACTTTCCCCACTTCAGGTGACCTCCCTCTCTAGCCCTTGGTCCCTCCCTTCATGCAGCAATATGCAAATATGTTAAAATGCAGCAATTTTATTGTTTCTTTAGATTGTTATAAGGTTATGGGTATATTCTTTCATTGTTATAAGGTTGTTGTGAGATTACATCTTTAAGGATCAAAACATATATGAAAGGGTGAATGAAGAGGGAGGAATGGATGGCTGTATGTTAGAAGCAAATTTAAGAGGTTCTTAGGAAAGGTATGTTCATTAGGGAGCACATCATCTATAGAATCTGGGTAACCACTTTAGAAGTGGGAATAACCATTGGGGAGTGCAGGTCCTGCTCATTATATAGGGTCTTATTTAAGCACTGTTATACACAATGATTATTTGAAGTTAATTTCGATATAGAATTAATAAAAATTAACAAATAAAGTATATTATCTAAAAAAATAGATGTAGATTTATCTCTTAGAAGTGATTTTCTTTTTAGATTCTGTCATAGCAAAATTAAAAAATAGCTCAAAAATTCCCCTTTTACACGTAGTGAAACTAGGTGGAATGCCAAGTGATCCTCCAGGAAGTCAAAAGCAGTATCTCTTCTGTTAGTGATGGAGGAGCCATCGAAGCACAATCAAATAGTTGGCCGGTCACTCTTCTTCATGCAGCTTTTTCTGTTATTACGTTCTTTCAAAATATTTCTACACTATAAGTAATCCTTCTGAGAAAAGGTACGCCATAAAAAGTTTATACTCACTTCTCATAAAGAGATTAGAGAAGATAAATATATATTCAATCGTAAACTTCAAAGATAATACGATTTAGATTATCAGAAATCGCGGAAAAGCGTAAATAGGAGTAAATAACCCAGCGGTTGAGGCACCTTAACCTCATTACTACTACAGGCATAAATAGAAGTTGTCGCCGAGTCAAGGAATCAGAAGCATAGATACAGTACGCTTCAAATATTCTTTTCTTCTTAAGTATTCTCGAGTACTTTAAAATTAAGACAACGCTAGGACACGTATCGTTTTTAATAATTCTGTGAACGTTTTATAAAGTTAAGTTTTGCTTTAGTTATAAATGTCCACAAAGTGAAGACCTCAACCATCGATTATTCGAAGCAAGTAGCCTTCTCTTTCATTCGGCTAACACCAAAACAGATATTCTTAAAGGACAACTGTCAAAATAAAACACAAAATGGTATAAACTCAGACGTAAATATGAGTCTGTATGCAATTAAAAACATGTTGGAATATAAAAAAAAATCCTTCGTGCGAAGAAACTTATGCAAGACCACCATTATGATGATATAGAGAGTCTTGTAAGCAAGCATTCAAAGAAAATGGTATACTCACGTTGTCATCCACATACTTGTATGAAATGATGTTTTATGTTAGTGCAACTCTTGAAACCCTCAAAACTGTACAGTTGGACCACATACATGAGAAAAGGGGAAAGAACATGCTGCAGTATCCTAATCATACACTTAAAATGTTTGAAAACAGTCCCCAGTATATGGAAAGAAGAGCTTATAATAAATTAACAGTTGTCATGAGAAAAAATGTCTACAAACCATGTTGTATTCTTAAATAAATTTTAAAACTTTTTATGAAATAAATGTTAATATTCAATAAGAGAGTTTAATGATGTTGACATCAATATATAATATGATGCGGGTGCTCCATGTGTGGTAATCATTATGCTATGTATATTTTCCATTTTATTTACTATGCCATTTCTTGTATCATGCTACTTTTATGTAACTATTCTATTCACCTTGGAGTAAACATAGGTATTGAACTGGAGTACTATTATCGCAAAAGGCAATTAACTTTCGAGATCAAAGTTAAAGATATTTAAATAATCAGATGTTTCTTAAACATGGAGAACGTGACATGAAAAATAACATTGGAAAATCTTTAAAGAACCAGTTATTACGTCAGCAGCAAATATACGATCAGAGAGATTAAAGATATCACAATGAAATAAATATGGGCGGAAAACCAAGAAGAGAGAAAATAGCCATAAATGCTACTAAAGCGTTGGAAGGGGGTGTAACAACTGGGGGTAATTAATAAAAACTACCTAAACCGTCGGACTTTTCCAAGACATGTAACAACAACTTCAGAATGTAAAACATTCTTTGAACCAAAATAAACATATTTTATCACACATTTTTCTGCCTAAAAGTTTTCAGTACATCTTCATGAGAGGATTTTTTAGTTTTTCTCAATCTTTAAAATGAAACATACTCGTATCGTCAACGTTTTTTATTGACGAACCTGTAAATCCTCTTACAAGTCCCATCAATGAAACTCCAACTAGATGTTGAGCTGTAAATATAGCAGTCATACTCCCAAGATGATAATGGTGATTATCATTATCATCATAGTGACAACTCTGCCTTAAAATAATCCAATTTATTTCCCGCTGCGAAACTGTTTGTTTTCTCGTCCATTCTTGGATAGGATGGATTTATGATATTTTCTTGGCAACACTGAATCAACAGGTGGAAAAGACTGCGCAGACAAACAGGAAGTAAAAGAACGTGGAATATACACGAAGCAATTACTTCTGGATGATAGAAATTTACGTCAAGTATACATCCCGAATGCTGGTTGGATGCAACCCGCTTCAACGACTGCTGGCGAAAAACCTGGAGAATGAATGAAGCATACCATGGGCGATGTGGAGCTAGGTAATCTGTCCTTGCTTTCCTCAAAGGGAAAGTCCACATAAGTGCAGAGCGATGATTCTATGAAAAGCACTTATTCAAGGTATTCATGAAGGAGTGACTAGGATTAATGTCAATACTCTTCATTCATACCACAGTAGCTTTCTTAATATCATTGTCACAAAGAATACAGATGAAAGTAAATAAAAGATACACTATTCTCTATCTTGTATCTTATCTCTAAATTGTAACAATATTATTTACATTTACATTATTACCCTGCAAACCACCGTATGGCGTATGGCAGTGGGTGCGAAAACACCGAACCTATTAATAAGCTACTTGATTGGTAATCCTCATGCTATCAAGAAAAAGAGACCAAAGAGACAATGCTCGCTAAAAACGGGAATCACGATATAGCGTATTTCTTCATGTAAATCAGTACTTAAAATTTTCTGGAATAACTTGTGCCTGCACTCGGTTCTTCTATCATTAAGAGATTCCCAGCCTAGGTATATGATTATTTCTGATACACTGCTATCGAATCTATAATCTCCCTTAACGAAACGAGCCGCTCTGCGTTGTACGCGCTCTAGCTCCAAGATAAGACCCTTCTCGTGTGGATTCCATACTGCGCAACAATATTCAAGCAACGGACGAACGAGCGAAAAATAAGCCACCTCTTTAACACCCGACTGACTACCACTGAGAACGCGGTCACATAGCTTCAAAGTCCTATCAGCTGACCCCACTACATCTTGAATGTGCCTTTTAAACGATAAGTTACTACTGAAAAGGACACCTAAATATTACACCAACTTACGAATTCTAACGTTGCGCCACTAATGTGATAGGGGGTTTGGCTTAAGTTAGGGTTCTGGGAGTGGGTCATGTTCATTGCTACATATTTTTCTACATTCAAACCCAGCTGCCAATCTTCACACCACTTAGAAATAGCTTCCAGGTCGCACTGTAATATGGATGTATCTTCCGTACTTTTAATTTTTCTGTATATCAGAGTGTCGTCTGCAAAGACGACACTTATTCTTCCCATTACTCTTTACAATCAATATTCCATTCGGTAGTATATGGTAGCAGGAACAATTAGAGATACATATATTATCTAACTTCCTGTTGATCTGATGAAACGCACAATTGTATCACCACAATGAAATTGAAAAAAGTTTCTCAACAAAGGTTAATAATAAAACAATCAATGACAGCAACACCTTAACATTATTTGATTACACTACTGACAATAAGTGATGATTTTATGTAAATGTATTATCGTTAAATTTAATCCTTCGGTTCTTAAAACGCTAATACAAGGAAACCCGTGAACTGAATAACGTATCTTGGGCGTCAAAGAGTTAACTAGAACTTCGATGCGACTTCATTAATTACATACGTACAACGCATGTGATCCATGTCAGAAAACGATTTCACCACGAACGGTTGATAAGACATAGAACGATAAGAGATAAATCTTCGAGTGTTTTCTGTCCTAACGTTTGCTTTACCGTAGAAATACCCATGTTACCTTGTTTCACGAACCGACTCTTTTATAGACGGTTCCTAAACCAAATTAATTCCTTCGAAATTGTTTGCAAGGAAAAAGTGACCCCTAAAGCGACTTTACTTTTCAGTAGTCTATCTTTTCAGCTGCTAAGTTAGACTGATAGCAAATTAGATGCTACGTCATCGGATAGACTTAACTAGAAAAACCTTCAAGGTCAATGTTCCATCTCTTTTTCTCTGAAGATAACCATTCATGATAAAGATCAATGATGACCAAAATTTGAAAACACGAATAAACCTTTCCATGGGACGAGGATTTGCTGAATAAAACAGTTTCGCAACAAAAAAAGAGTTTTAAAACTTTTACCTATGCATAATACAAAACAACATGTTTAAAAAAAGTTATTAAGCCTTTCGTTGTTGTAAAACACAGCTTTACTCAGTAAATCCCCCTAAGGTCGAAATTCCACAGTGACGACCTCTTCCGTGAATTTTACTTTCCATAGAAAGAAATATTTTGCCGCGAGGAGCTGAAAGATGCTGTGAATATGCACTCTATTTTGTTTGTATCTGTAAATTCAACAGCCCAAAAACTGGTAGGATCCACAACCCTTCTACTATTAGCAACAAAAAGCCTGACTGAAAATGGTATGAGTGGAAAAAGTCCACGTAAGTTCAGGCGCCATCTTATGCATAGAACCTTATCCGATTGTGAAACACTAAAATAAATACTGTTACTATGCAACGCTCTCACGTCAGTGGCTTTCATATAAACACTCCCATGAACTGACCTGAGACAAAAGTATATGAAAGATACAGTTTGCTCTATCCTATACCATAGCTACATATGAAAAGTATCCCATTCGATAAGATTTAGTGGCATGAACAGCACTCGATTATGTTAAGTAAATATAACAGTTATTCTCTTCACTATAACGAATGCATGACCGAGGAGAGGCCATTAGTGAATTAACCCGTAATTTACATTTTTAAAAGTAGTTCTGTACAGAGAGGAGTAAAGTGAGCGAAAAGGAAATATTATTTGCGGAATATAATTCTTACACAGAACGAGGAAGACTCAAAGAAGATTAAATTATAAGCTGTCCGCGGATCCATTTTACTTCCAATAACGCCATTTCAATACAATAATACGTTTCATCTACGAGCAATGCGATAAGTGCCTTGGAAATTGTTCGGAAAGCTAAAAAATCAGTTGAAATAATAATGAATTATTCCCAGCTATAGATTTAACTCAGTAAGAAGGAATGAGATTCAGCCAGAGGTAATAAACGAAAGCTTGACAGATTCAAAAGTGTGTAGAAGGGTACCAAACTTATGAGAAACTAGAATAAGTGATTCTTGAATAAATTTAAATGGGTTTCATCAATATAAAGTCAGCATAAATATACCTGTGCCAAGTCCGAAGTCAACGAAATCATTACTACTTCCGATTAGAAGGTAGGTTCCGATTACGAAAATAGCCTTGGAACCTGGTCCGCTACGAAACATGCAATAACTTCCTTCACTTGTCAGATAAAATAGTAAAACATGAGGAAGATTGAACCACCTTCATAGTGATGTTTTGATTTGATTTCTCACGATAAATATCTGCTCTACAAAATGATAAGAACAGATATCGCCGGACTTCTCATTAAATGAGCAGGAAGATGGTAAGCGATTCATTTACGGTGAACTCAATGCTCATTCAAAGTCCGTAATGAATTTTGGGCAAATTAAACGATAATTCAGGGAAGTAAAAAAAAGAACGTTTTCCATTTCTATCCTCTTAAAGATCTTACAATTCGGATATAAAGTTTTAATATCTGTTCGCAAGCAATAAGATATGACAGTGATTCCTTAACTTGCGCAATTTCGTTGCGTTTTTTTCTTGTACGTTATATGTAAAGGAAAATCAAGATGTATTAGGATAGAGTCTAATGTTGATGTACAGTAAAATAAGGTATGAAACTGTTTGCTTTCCTTACAAACAAAATGAAATGTAATGGAAGTTGTAAAATATGGGAGATTTAAACAGATAATTTGAACATTATAACATACTAAGTTAGTAATGAACATTTAGCAGAGAAAGAAAATGAATTTTACTCGTAATTATTTACACCATATACTCTAAAAATGAAATTTTTTTAGCAAACTAGAGATGTTAAATTGATTACTGCTCCATCTAACTTAGAAAAAATGAGAAAGAGAGACAGAAAACGAGGAAAGTATAAGAAAAGACCCCTATGAGATATACAAACATTAAAACCCAACGTCCAATGTAGAGGACACACCATAAATTATTACCTTATTTGACAACTTGAAAAGATATACATATATAAACAATTATACATCTATGTAAAAACATGAATTATGTCCTAAAGTAATATTTTTATTATAATAAATTAGGTCTGAAAGGGTTTATAAAAGAAACTTGCAACGTGAAAGGAATAAAAGTTCTGACAAAAAATATATTACTCGATAGGAATTCTGTGGTAATAGGTTAATTATGGCTAATTTCAAAACATTTACGTACACTACTACATTTGACATTCTCACCTTAAAAGAAAGTCTTAGCACTTCACCACAGTCATCAATCAATTCCTCGCATCCAGAAAAGAATGGTTGTAAACATACCGCTACTCCTTAAAGTAGCAAAAAAAAACATTACATTAGTAAATTACGTTCGTTCGAAGACATAATTAAATAATTTATAGACATAATTACCTGCAATGTGTTCTTCTTTTTTCTAAGTTGAAGGTCTAAAAAAAATTAATTTGGAGGGATAATCAAAATATGTATATTAAAATAAACAATTGTTAGTCAATTCTGTTAGTACAAATTACAATTCCATTGAATAAGGGACGAACGTTCACATATAACGTATGCGAAAGGATATTGCATAGAAACTGTTCCCTAAATGTAAAAATGTGAACGTACCTCCCTTTTACAACAAGACTTACGAATAAAAATACATACCAGAGAAACCTATACTTCCCTAACGCACCTAACGTTCTAAAGCGAAACTTACAGTTATGCTAAACTGATAGGTAACAGTAATCGCACCTAGGTGTCATCACTTGTACAGCAAATTCAGCCTGTTTGTAACCGTCCCTATCTTGAAATTTCCGAAGTTCTTTCCAAACTAGTTCTATTATAGGACACATTATCTGTGGGAAGGAATTGTGATATCAAGGAAATGTTCTTTTGTGAAAAATAACCAAAGACGTGAGTCAGTTACTGTGGAGAAAAAATAATTTGCGTCATCAAATGTTTCAAAATTCGTGAAGGATAAGGTTCAGCAAGGAAGGCTTCAGGATTCATAGCGAGATTGCAGCTGATTTACATAGGGATTGATGTTATGTTTAGGGACAATTTTATCCGCTGTCCCCACCTTCACTCCATGGAACTTTAGAGAGCATATTCGAAGTAGTAACATTCGAAAACTAAAATTTACATCATGATTCAGACGTTGTAAGAATGCAAAGGTGTGTGAAAAGACAAAGAAAAGAAACCCTGCGATGTGGATGAAAGTAGCAAAAAATTGCTATCTTCTTAAACTGAAATATTTTCCGAGGAAATAGCTGGGACAGCTTAACCACATAAAATAATTGGAAGAAAAAATACAAGATGGTGATTTTGTCAACTGATAAAATATTGGAAACCGATGGAGAGAAGCTTTGGGTCGATGAAAAAACGTTAAAAAGAATGAAATGGAGAGTAGTTAAAACTGAAACAAGCAAAAGGATTGAAATTCTTCCTAAGGCGAATTGAAATTCTTCCTAAGTAAAATGTAAAAAATGCGGAGACCAGAAAATCGGAGATGAGATGTGATAAATGATCATACCATCATGCCCACCAAAAATGAAAGCTTGAGGAGTAATATCCTACACAGCTGAAGGGAAAACTTGAAGTATAAGAGGAGATTGTATCTAGGATGGGAAAGGTATATTGAAGACATGGACCACTTAGAGAGAAGCTATAACAGAGTCGTGTCGAAGGAGGATAAATTTGTGTAGGGAAGCGTTCCTTGTAATGGCTACTGATAATCAAGAAAAGAAAGGTGAACGATTTGAATAGGAAATAATCACTTCAAAAACTAAGGTAATTTCTAAATGAAAGGTATATATAAGTAAAGAATTGCACGAAAATTCGAGCGGCTAGAAATATATCCAGAGGAGAAACGGATATGAATATAGTCATATCCGTTTGGCCCGGGACTCGAACCCGGGTCTTCTGCTTTCCGGGCGAATGCTCTCACCATTGAGCTATCTTGCCAGAGAATTTATTTATGCCGTTTGTTTTGAATATAATTCTCTGAAAAATAGAACATGGATATGGGAAAGAAAAAGAAAGTTGGAACACGGCTGTTAATGAATTAGAGGTTTAAATTTGTGGAGTCCCCCTGATGATGGAGTCTTTGTCTCTGAAATGTACATCGGGACTTCCCAGAAATTGGTAATCCGGAGCTCCCCGTTTGTCTCTTAACGCGAGTTCCGCTAACCGAAATACGGCTTACGGAGTGCTTTAAAACCTCTAATGGATATGGGAGCATAGAAGTTGAAAAAGTTGACAACTTTGAGATGGCACTTGATAAAGACAAAGGGGAAGGTTATAAATGGTTTTTCAGGCATTTTTTTAAGAATGTAATTAAAGAGAATTGATAAAAGATAAGAAAGAAGAGACAGGGAAATTAGAGTCTTTTAAATTTGAATAAGGATGAGAATGTTGAAGATTAGCGAGAAGGATTGGCTAATAGGTATTGGGAAACATTAAAAGGGATATAGTATTCCCAGGGGCGATAAGAAAAGGGAAAGCAAATTATAGAAGGTATGAAAGGAGGAAATGGCTCGTCAAGGAATACACGTAATTGAGGGAGAGGAGAAGATGAACCGAGAAATAATAATAGAACTTAATATGAAAAGAACAAGATTGGAATATGAAGAGAATGGTATAAAATCGGAAAGAAAACGAGAGAAATTATTGCTTGCGCTATCTTTTTGGACAAATGACCAATGATGTTGGTCCAAATTAGCTAAAACTACATTAAAACAGCCTCAAATATTATTTAACATTCGCCAAAAGAACAGGTATAATCAATGTGATGACATCAATGTGCGATTCACTGTGCGCGTTAGTGAAAATTGTTAGTCTGTGAAAGACGTCCTCGTACCTTTCGTTGTGGTAAGTTCTTCATCCCTCCGGTGGGTGCGCCATCTGCGAAGATATATCACTGACCTTATGATTTATTAATCCATCGGCGGATCCTCTTCCATTCAGGTCCTCCACGTCCTGCAGGATATGGAACTCAATACCATTCGCTTTCCCTCCTTTGTATCTTCCAAGGGAAATCCAGGGCTTCAACAGGTCGATTGCGATAGGCGGATGAGCCTTCTTGCGGCTTCTTCCCTTTTGTGAGTAAAACTTCATCCTACGATTCGGCTTCTCTCGATGATATCTTCCAAAAACATCCATCGATGGTTCGACCGGTACACTGGGGACTGCTTGTGAACCAGCCTGAATTTGAAATTTTCAACATTTAACGCTATATCAATTGAATTGAAGACAAAACCTTTCTAAACGGTCCACCAACCGTTAATATTTGACCAATGCTGCACATATTTAACAGTTATCATAATAATGATGAATAGGAGCACTCTGAGAAAAATAAAAATTGGTCTGGTGGTGGAAACAAATTAAATCGATCGCCGTCGAAACCAACTTCCAATGCTTCAGCCTCAACTTTGTGGTAGCTCTTCATGATGAAAGAGGAATAAACAAAACTTTTACTCGTTACCACGGAATTTAATAAACACGGCCTATGCTTCTACGCCAGGCGTTGTTTATTACATTCTGTGGTAACGAATAAAAGCTGTGTTTATTCCTTTTTCATAACTTTCACCATTTTTTAGGGTAAGAAAATCGATCTGAGAATTAGTTGTTTTGGATTTTTATGATTATTTTTTTGTTTGGATACAAATTATTTACAGAAAGACAAACAGTTTTTTCTCATGAGTCCGTAAGTTTTCTGATAAATTTCATCAAAATGTTGTGATAATTCACGGACCCAAAATCAGCTGAAAGAAGTGAAAAGGATTGCAAAAAAATGCATTAGCAACAGACTGTATTACTGGACACTAGAATTTTGAATCTCTAGCAATAAAATTAAATCTGTTTAAATGATTAGGGCAAATGTATAGAAATCATAAGCGAATCCCAATGTCTAACTACAGCAAAGCGAATTCCAGATTCATGAGTTCCAGAGATTCGGCTTCAGTATTCGTTATGCCGGGTAATAATAACTGCAGATGGTGTACAATATAAGGTGATTGAATGTATTTCTAAGCTTTCAATATAAACGACCGAATTTACATAATATGGTATGTATAGAGTGAGGATGCTCACTCTCCTAAGAATGACTTCAGCTGAAGTTCTCTGTTAAAAGTGCTTGGACAACTAAGGTCATTTCGCACGTAGGCCCCCTCTGGGACTGAAACCCGGGAGCGAGACTTAAGCTGAAAAATACGTCTCTGTTATAAGAGAAGAATATATGAACGGCATAACTTCTTAGCAAACTCAGCGGGATTTCCAAGCCACCTTATATTCCATTTTGGAATCAGTCTATCGAAGGAACGAAGTTTTTTTCACTTTTTCTAAAATGGCGATGCAAACCAACTCTCTGAAGGATTTGAAAAAAATTTCGGGCCTGTCCGGGATTTGAACCCGGGACCTCTCGCACCCAAAGCGAGAATCATACCCCTAGACCAACAGGCCACTTACACTCGCACCTAATTGAAATTTTCTTTCTATGAGTTTAATGTTTCATAAGGAAGGAATGGTTTCTTCATGTAATAACTGAGAAGATACCGATACAAATCAGTTTAGGCAAATTTACAAGTGCGAGATGAAGCTTATGTAAACTATTCCAAATAACATTACAGTACATGCTACATTACATCACCAAACCAGAGGTGTTCTAAAAGAGGCGAAATCACGAGGGTTATGGAAAATAGACGGCCCTGTCGTACCCCCACCCCCTTTGGATCGCCAACTCGTATTGAATTCACATGCATGCACCGTGCACAGGATGATTGCTCGGACGATTATCAGTACCTTTTAGGTACATAGAAAGTTAAGCCACATCATATGCCTAATGTCCTCAAATAGTTTTGGGTTATCGTCAAGTACTCTGCATTTTCAATACAGCCAAGCCGCTACGAGGTACGGGTGGAGCAAAAGATTATAGAATCAATTGCTTGGGCCGTGATTTCGCGGTAGGTCTCCATGAAGGAACAAGGAAAAGTCGAACTTCAACAGTTTGTAAAAGTCCGACTGTACATGTTCCGAGTAGGGGTGAGGTATGAACTTATCCCCGGGATTGCTACGGTAGCCGTGGAGGCCTTCCACGAATACTTATAAAAATATCGCATATTAAGGGAAGTAAAATGAGGAACAAATGTTGATAAGATTAAAATTTTATTGAGCAACTTAGCTTTTCAGTGAAAATGCACTACTTTTAGGGAAATATCTGTAGTAAATTAGTACATCATTTAAGCTAGACAGGAGAAAGTTGTATGATAATATGAATTGTTACAGCTCGGAGATATTCGTATATTAATGGTGTATTTTTGTAGCTTAGAAATGTTTATGTTGTAATAGTGCAGCTATAGATAATAGATGTTTTGTAATGTCCAATAACGATGCATTATTTTAACTAGCACTGTATATATTACTGTATCGGTTCTAATTTCTAATTCTAAGTTCCAATTTTTCAGATTTTATTTTATACACGGAGAATAGGCATGCACAGAGGTAAAAATCAATATTTACCAATTACTTTTGAGAGACTTTGTAGTCAATATTACCCTTATCCCTTTCCTTAAATCAATATTTGAGTTAACAAATCAACCTGAGTTTCTCAACTTTGATAAACCTTTCTCGCCATTATACTAATGAAAAATATTATTGTATCTGTCTATAAATTGGTATTTTCGCATATTACCAACTACAAGGGGATCATATTAGCGAATTTCACACTACAGAGAAATATTTCTTGTACTTTTATTACATTTACGTGAAGGCATTATTAAAACAAAATTTAAGCAAATCTCCCTCCAGGATTAATGCTTTGTACTCGTAGAATAAACAGAAAACTTGTCTAGCTATTCCTTTTTTACCGGTGTGAAAACTTGCGGAATTTCTAAACGTTTTGATTCATTAATAAAATTTTTAACACATTTTAAAATACCGGCAATTGGATAAAACAAATTCGAAAGTTAAATATCTTATATGTTTATTTATTTCTCGCGAGAATAGCACCTACAATAGCTTCCAAAACCCTTTTCTTCATGTGTTACTGTGCCTTAAGACCCAAGCCAAGAAGCCCCTGGGGATTAACTTTATAGACCCTACCCAGGAAGCCGGATTCAAAATTGTTGTCATCATCAACATCTTCATCGGCATTATTATTGTTATTGTTGTTATTATTGTTATTATTGTTGTTGTTTATGTTGTTGTTGTACTTGTTGTTGTTGTACGTGTTACTATTAAACTAGTATCATATCCGCTATAATAAAAGAACAACACAATAAACAATAAAGGTTATAAAAACAAAGGTAAAAATGTTTCCATGTGTCCACATATTTCAAGTGTTACCATGAGTCCGGTATTCGAATATTCGAGTAATCTGGAAGCACCACCAATAAAAATTCTGCCTCCATACATGGACTGGCATCGAAGGAAAATGCTAGGGAGTAAACTTTGATTCCTTATCAGATCGCCCTGACTGACGGAGTATTGGAAATACGTTTTTCTTATACTGCGATAGGAGTTGGATTCGTGTTAAGGCTGAAGGAGGACGATAGCGAAGAAGTGTCCGGTGCGAGGGGAAGTCGAAGGGAGGGGACGAAGGAAGTGAAATCACCTTAACGACATCCACAGTGAGATCATCAATTTCGCGAAGGGCAGGCAGATATGGCCCTTCATGGGCTCCTGCCGCTTGTACTATTTCAAGTGTTGGTCTCCTCCATGGGCAGCATCCCCCCGCCAAACTACGTAAGCCAGGTACGCTCACCTTCTCTCGTTTTGGATTAAGGATGTGACAGTATCCCAACCGTGAATATGTGAAACCGCCCCTGCCTGGATTCCAGCGGTGGCAGAGGTCTAGCATACGGTTGGAAGTAATTTCTATCAAGTTGAACGTTTCTTAGATCCTGGATACCATGGCAACAAATGATAACAACTTGGTTTGGATTTTGAGATGCAGTGATACACCGACTAACGAGTGACCAATTTCGAGGCTTGAGATGCTCTTTTTGCTGTTTTTCCGGACTTGGCTGACGAAAGTGAATTAGGCTAACGAATTTTCTGAGAGAGGCCCTCACATGAAAGTGCACTTAAAATTAAAGGATTACCGGAACGAAATGGTCTTGGCCACTGGATAGCCATGTGGGCATCGCGTTCGACTTCGGTGAAAGCTGTTCCAGAATCGATTCCCGATGGGAGCTAAGGAGTGAAATTACCAAAGCAGTCGAAACACTTTTAAAATTACTATAACAAAACGGTTTTTTCCCATCCTTTTATAAGTATTGTTAAAAGTACATACTTCGACAGCTGAGGTCATTTCGCACATAAGGGCTCCCACCAGGATTCAACCCCGGGACCGCTTTCACCAAAGGCGGACGCGCTACCCACTTGCCTATCCGAGAGCATTTTGCCCAATCTAGATCACTGATAAAGAGTGACGGAGTTTATGGGTTTGGGAACCTATAGCAACTCTCTCCCTCCGCTAACAAAGATTTCGGCTGACTAACTTGATTTCGTATTAACCTATTCCTTTGCCGAAGTTTCGCCGTAATTTTAACCTCTTGGGGTGTATTAAGATAATTCCGACATATTCCAATCAGTAACTTAATTTTCTTGATGTGCATTATAGACAGTTGTGACACATCTCTATCTCTCAAGGCAAAATATAACTTTCATGTCGTTTGTAAACTATAGGACGTTCGCATAAAACGAATAACGATCTGAATTAGTATTTCCTAAAAAATAACAAAGCTTTAAAGTTATACTTTATACCTTTATGAATACGTGTCATCCTAAGGTTTTGAAGATTGCATTTTCTATTGGATACCGATCGGATGACGGAAGCATGGGTGAGACCCATTATCAGCTTGATGCAAATTACAAAGGTTTCGATTGTGGCAGTCTTTCCGGAGTGAAAATCCATATAAATAAGTTGGTAAGAATAAAATTACAATTACGGTACAACTACAATTGCGTTTGAATACTACAATACAATTACATTTGTGGAAAAGCGTAATTGCAATTTTATTCTTGCCGTCCTATTCATGCAAAGGCTTGTTTCTTTAAATACAACAACGAAATTGCAAGTTTTCTGAAGAAAGGAGTAAAATGTGATTGAATACTGATCTTGACTGTGTTCACCGATATTAGATTACATTAACACCTGAAATTGCTTCAAAAAACATATATTTACGTTGTGTTTGTGCCGTCGTGGCTCCTAGATGACGTTCTCTCAAACTCGTTACATAATTGAGAACATAAAGATAAACTTTATCCTTCGCTGACAGTCCAACTTACAGCTGTTATTAAGATTACTAAGACTGTCCTACTTACAAATTGTGTAAAATGGCGAAAAAGTTGATTAAGGATCTTAACAGTATTTAAAGTGACTTTTCTAACATCTAGTATTTCGAACATCTATGGATATTTTTCTCCGAACTGTTATCGCACATCGTTCAGTTTTCTGTTGACTGACTGAGATATTCTTGCTTCAGATGAAATGGGTGAATCCAGTTAGAATGGATTGAATGAACGAGGGCTTTTAGTAGTAATCTCGCCCAAATAAAGACGATCACTATTATTAATATCATTATAATCTAATCATTGCCTAGTAGATAATGATGCGACCAGTTCATGCCAATTTCAATGTTCGTCTACATCTGCATATGTGCTCTGCAAGCCGCCTTTCGGCGTGTGGCAGGGGGTGCATGCACCATGACTCTATTTCCTTAATCGATTATTTTCGCGTATCGTTCGCGGAAAAAATGAGTTCTTGAATCGATTGGTCCTAGCATCTATTTCTCTGATCTTATCATTATCGGAACGGCCTATGTAGCATGGCGAACGCATTATATCTGCTACATCATCTCTGAACGTGTTTTCTCTGAACTTATCCAGTAAATTGATCCTTTGTTGAAATCTTCTAACTTCCAAAGATTCCCATCTTGCGTCCTGAAGCATCTGAGTGACGCTCACTGATTTACCTTAGCAATTCTTCACAAAACGTATCGTATTTATACGTGAGTATTTATTAATTCAGTACAGCTTTTGGGAGGCGATTTTTACTGATAAGTACTTAGTAAGTTTTTACTGACTAGTGAAAAGTTCTTCAACAGCTTAGGTGGTTTTAGCTCTGAGTTTATCCCTCTGGTTATTTCACTAAAGAATGTAAAAAGAGAAGTAATTTTATTTTGTATATCTCGTAAGTAATAGTGTGGTGTGGACCGTGCAAAATCACTTTGATGGTTAACTGAGTGGCTGTTGAAATTTAACATGAATCGATTTCTTTACGTTCAGTAAATTATATGATTTTTTATTTTTATATTCAGTAAATGATATGATTTTAATAACATGATTTGCAATGATGAAAATGAGACTGTCGTATCACGGCTCAGTTGCGTCGCAGGCTGTAAAATTGCTGCTAGCTTTTTGTTTGCAAGAACTGCATGATTAGAAAGGAAGACCTACAAAAAATGCCCAGAAAATATTAATAATTATGAAAAATATGCGATAAATAAGTCAGTCGCTCTATACGAGTCGCTCTATATCTTTCAGGGTTATTTTAACTTGAAAATTATTTACGAATCGCTAATTTTCACTAAAATTAAACTTGCAATAGATGCAATCAAACATTTACGTTGACCAGATGTTTTTGCTTCCTATGATAGGTATAAATGTGCATTTATTCGGAGCAAATGCATTCAGTGTTAATTACCTTCAGGAGCTTCTTAACTATAAGTTTAAGAAACACAATCCAAATTCGGATACAAAACTATTAAGGCAAAAAAAATAAATGTCGCACAAAAGAACTACTATCAAGAATGTTATCGCAGACACCGTATACAATGTTAAACTCTAGCCCGTCCATACCAACGACCACACCTGACAACCAACACTACAACATGACTGCAACATACAACGCAAGACCTATATTATAAACAGTTCGAATAGGAACATATTTGGGCCGAAAATTCATCTCACGGTTCATTACTTTGAAAATCATTTAGCTATCGAATCGAAGAATATAAATATATGCATATTTTGTCTTATTGTAACCTACAATAACAAAATGATTAGATTCCGCGATTTTCCATAAAACCGAAAGTTTTCTTCAGCTAAAGCATAAATATCCAAAAGGCACCACGAGTAGTAAGTCAGCCCTAGCAGGAAAACCTATTTAGGTGTTTAGAGCCAAATGAGAAACGGGTAACTTTTTTATTTATTTAGGTTTGTCAAAAGCAAGCAGTAAATACCCTTTTATTTAGATATGTTAACGAAATATTTAACCATACTTCATTCAAAAACTGGCTTGTTGTCAAGGTAACCACTGTTGAAACTGAGGAATTCCGTGTTTCCGTAAACGCCTCATTGCTACGATACCTTAATATCGTAATTTTTACTGAAGGTCAATAGAGATTAAAAATTAGTATTATTATAATTTTGGCAATATTTTTCTACTGCTGCGTATATAATGGTGTATAAATTCTATTTGAACTGTATGAAAGGCTTTCACTACCTTCTAATTAACTAAATAATCGTAACGTAACTGATTTTTATGGAAACATTCGATGGATGAAAGAGAACCATGATCGTGATCGGCAAATCAAAGTTAGTGGTACCTCTCTCATTTCGGGCGTCTGGATAGGTTTTCAGGTAAAGTACTCGCTCAGGAAATTAGAAATAGCAAAAAGAGAAGAATTCCACTGTATTTTACTTTGTATAATATCGTTCGCGATTTATATCTAAACTTGTTTCTTTCTCCATTGTCCCGTTTTCACCGCGTTCTCTCGCGGCATCAAAATGTTTCACGTGAAGTGGAAAAGGAGTCTTTTAACTATCAAGCCAATGAACTGTGGACGTAAAGAGGAAATCTAAGACAGTGCTATGCAAACTAAGAAGTGCAGATTCATCAAACTACTAGAAATATTTTCACCGCTCGTTTGGGGCATTCTAGCTCTGGTAGAAACACTAATAATCCGTGTTGTTTCGACAAAATGCGTGAATTGGTTCCTTGGCATTTTCCTCGACATGAATCTAGATCGTGCGGTACGTAGCGTTTCTAATTTCGACTTAACCCATTTCCGGTCAAAGTTACGAAAACACAACATTATTGTTGAATGTGAAATAGTTATCTTAAACATTAATTTTGGACTACTTTCGGTATTTACGTTGTAGTCAAAGTCTTGTTATAATTTTTAATGCAGAAATATCATAACTAACGATTATTTTTTATGCAATAAATTTTTCGAATTTTCTGTTTCGTGAGTCCGCTAGAAGATAAATTTTTACTACACAATTAAAATTTGCTGAGATTTTCTAATCGATATCTCTAATGTGAACAATATATATTGAACATCTTCCTTCGCTTGTTTCCAAAAGAAAACACTTTTTTCCCCACTAATTTCAAAACTATAGACTACTGCTTAAGACGACGCTTATTTTTTCTAAATCATTTAAATAGTGTGTAGTAAAATTTTCAACTATGTACAATATAATTTGTAGAAGGAGATCTATTTTTAATTCAGAAGTTTATCAATAAATCACGATCGGATCTCAGAAAAGTGGATTATGCTTCACGACCATATACCACATTTCTGCTAAAAGTTTTGTTTTTCTGTGACACCTGGTAGTTGTTCCACAATGGTGTAAAGATGAACTGAGTAATGAATTTGTGCCAATTTACCGTGCTTTGATTTGGTTTACATCGACTTAGATTAAGCAGGAGATTGATATTGACTCTTAATGTAACATCGCTTAAAAAGAGAAGAGTGGCTCTTCGAACGATGTATAACATGTCCCATTATAAAGGCAGATGATCAAAGGAAAAGGGGCCAAAGTTCAGGTTTATACTATTTTCAACCCGACAAAAGTTTTGGCCACAGTTGCTAAAACGTAAGGTTAAGTTTTACGTATTTACAATCAAATAAATATAAAATACAATAAATAAAATGCAAAATACGAAGTACATCTGTTTACTCTTCTTATCTAAAACGTTAACACAAAATTACGAAAGAAAAAACGGTTAATTTCTCATCATTTTTAACCTTGGCCGTTAATGGGTTAAAGATTCAATTTGTAATGAACTGAAAAATATCTCGGCCATTTTAAAGCGCCTCGTTACATTCGCTATACCTCGTTTAACGAATAAGCAAAGGGATTTAGCAAGAAGAAGTCCCAACTCCTACAATAAACAAATCAATATTATCGTAAAGCTAACACCAATATTTATATAAATAAGGGCAGAATGGGCTAAAAATGGGATACATTTGGTTTAGTTTATATATGAGATTTTTCTGCATGCGTACATATGAGAGCATTCGCCAAAAAACTCGGTTGCTGAATCCGTAACCATCAGTCTCAAATTCGATATCGCAGTGAAAATCCTTTCTGTATATAAGACCATACGCACCAGTTGCTCATTATAAGCGTATCATACGGGGAAATACAAACAAAATCTCAATGACAACGGTCTCTGAGAAATGTTCACGTGTCACAAACAATATCCGAAAATTGGAAACCGATATCCATGATTTCTCGAGCCCAAAGATTCTCTAATTCAGTGCTTTCCAACCTTTTACAGTGCATTTACGTATTCATTCAAACTTCGCTGTAAAATAAACCACGATGTTATCAGTTTCAGTTTGCATTAAAATGGAAATGAAAGAAATAATAGACGAGGATAAAATACCGATATAATATATTTAATTTTCATCACGAAATATCAATGGACAAACAATATCTGGCTAAGCAAAACTTGTTTATAGCACGAAATTGCCGGATTTACCTTCCCTACCGAATTATCGAATTTTTGCCTTAGAAATTAAATTCCAGGATCTTATTTATAGCCAAGGTGTCGTGGCATTCCGGTTAGGAAGCAATCCTCTAATTGGCTGATTCCGAGTGAGAAATGCATTGTAATATATTATAGGAGCCCACTGACTGCTTTTCCGGAAAAGATAAGCAGTGAAACCCACAATGCTCAAAGGCAGTCCAAACATCCCTCTTCCTGTGAGTGTACTGGGTTCGGTTCCATACCGGTCGATAGATCGCCTTCTATTCTAAGATATTTTCCGTCTTTCAAAACTCTTACATTAGATTAGAAAGAACAGTTCTGTGAAATCTTTTCCGAAATAGTTGTAGATTTGGAACAAAAACTGCACGATCCAGCAAAAGAACAATTTTGAATTCTTCGCCACAGTGTATTGTCTTTTCAATATGTTTGTGATTACGTTTTCAATATGTTTGTGATTACGTCTAATACTGAAAACTCCACTGCTCCTCTTCCGTGATGATGATGACTCTCTTTTCAAGTTCATTCCGTAACTGAAACGTTTTCCCTTTTACTTAGTTTCCTTCGGCCACCTTTCCAGTCACACTCTCTTCTCAGATGGTGACCTATCCAGTTTGCCTTCCTACTTTAAATCGTTCCATAAGTTTCGTACGTCTTACGTTACTTGCAAGAACTCCTCATTCATGATCTTGAAATCTGATTTACATGGATACGCACATAACAATCACGCAGCTTCCCTCTCGGGTTGATTCTTCGTTCATTTGATATTTTCATAATTTTCTCCAAACATAAATACACCTCTAAATTCTACCTGACCCTAAGTGTTAACCAAATTTAAACACTGACATTTATTAACATTAGTTAGACTGAATATATGGAATGTAACAAGGAAGGTAAAACTTTCATTTCCTGCTTCATTTTTGCAGAGAGATAGAAAACTTTTCCGGCCGAACTCTTTCGCCGGTCTCAGTGGCGCAGTGGTGAGCATACTAGCCTAGCAACGCCGAGGTCCGGGGTTCAGATCCTGGTCTGGGGATGGATGTTTATGTTCGTCTTAGGTTAATTGCAAGAGTGGTCTCATTAGACTAAAATTCGCCTTCATAAAGACCTTCTCAACTCTAGGCAAAAAATGGAGAAACCGTCACATATATAAGTTTAACTCAATCCATTTATTTTGCTATATCATCTAGCAGTGACGCATTACAATTTTGCAAATGATAGATAAGTATTGCGCAGTGCAATTGTGAATGAGCCATGCATTCATCAATGACTTGCGAACATAACTGTATCTAAGATATCGATTTTCCTACAGATAGATGTTCCTTGGACGATTCATTTAAACGGATTCTGGCATGACGTGAAAGCATTCCTGAAAATTATTACTTAACCGGAAATGTGCACCATTTATCGATAATAAGACGCGTTGAATTACATTTCGCAAGTAAAAAGACATTAATATTGGCTTATTCCAAAATAAAATACAGATTTAAAAATGAATAACTAGTAGGATTATTTTGTACGAGCTGAGCTAGCACAGAACGTCAAGGAAAGTATTACGTCAAAGAACGGCCAACCGATTTTCTCGAGTGGAGAGCTCTTTTTTCGATCTATTTTAAGTTTATTTCCACTGATAAATGAAACGGGCTCGGATAGCACATGACTAACACAAAATTTGAGAGCTTTGAACTGTTTTTTAGTCTGAAGTCTCACCGAATTTAAAAACAAAGCAAGAGCTTATCTTTTCTTAATTCAAAGTAAATCTCCCGAATCTGAATCGATAATCTAAAAGATTATTACGTGTTGTTCTCCGCAATAAATATTATTAATGTCGCACATGAGATATAAGAACAATAGGATCTAATTGAAATGTTCATTTAAGCCAGGAATCCCGCTATCTCCTCAACATTAAGGCGTGCAAATTAGCTGAACAATAACGAAGACATCCTTCATTGAACATCAACAGCTAGAAGTTTAAAAACACTCCGTAAGCCTTGCATCTGCAGATGGAACTTGCGTTTGGAGAACAAATGGGAAGTTACGTATTACCGATTTATTCACCATATGCGTATTTCTGTAAAAAAGCTTCCATCTTCAATGGTGTCCGTTAAGGAACTGTTTGCTATACAATCAGAAATCAATCAAAATTTCTACAGTAAAATCTATTTGAATTTTAAGTTCATCGACATTCGTATTCAATCCAGGGTTATTCGAAGCTTTCCATGTCATTCTTATCATCGCCAATAGCTTCGTTCCCTCATAATTTTTAACTGTAGCAGTAGAATTTACTCCTGCTACCATAACTTGATGAAGGAAATATATATTTTTTGTCTTCTGGTATGGAATGGAGGAAATGCATCTTTTATACACTTTCTTATCAGTCTTCTTCATGGCTGTGATTATATGAAAGTTACTGAGGTTTGAGTTATGTTATGAGAAACCTTAATTAATGACAATAATTAAGGTTTCTCCTTATGCAATGTTACGAAAAGTGTTACTCGTAGAGTCATTGTGCTTCACAAACATGGGCTTTTTCTGCTTGTAGCACTCTGGCTCAGTAAGGAAAACAAGGACAAACTACCTCACTCCTCATTTTGCCTAGTAAGCCTCATTATATATATCAAAAGATAGTAATTTATCCGTCTGGCAAAAACAAACTATCCGACCCGTACCGCAACTTTTCGTGCGGATATCCGCGAGTCGGATAAATTGTGCCTTTGCAGATGCGTCGCTGAAGCATATCATCAAAACTTCCCTTCGATGCTAACTCTGGAAAATTATCGAGTCTGAGTTAGTGCCCGATTCCTCTTTTTTATCGTTTCATTTCATACTCATACCTCTTCATTCACCCTTTAGAGGAATTGTTCATTACCTCCGCGGTCTGTTTAATTTTTACCATTCCTCTATCCGTATAATCTTCAGCCTGAAGGCTGGTTTGAACCTCTGAGGCGAGATGAGGAGTGAAGTAGTTTGCCTTTGCTTTCTTCACTGAACCAGAATACTATTTGCAGAACAAGTGCACTCTTTGAGTAGGCAACACTTTCCGTAGCATTCCAAAAGGAGGGTTAATCAATGTCATTATTCAGCATTACTCATACCTCAGTAGCATTCATATCATCACAGCCATGAACAAAAGAGAGATAAAAGTTAATGAAAGATAATTTTTTTCTTTATCCTGCACCAAAAGGCAAATAAAAGACATTCCGTTCATCAGGGCACAGTGGCAGGACCATCATTCCTCTATTGATTCTTATTTCCAGTGTTTAGAATCCTCCTCTCTTTTCTGCCGCTTTAGTCCGTTAATCTCACAAGGAAACATCATTTGGTGAGACCCTGACCCCTGATTTTTGACCCTGAGAACTGGAAATTAACTGTAGAAACTCCGTTCTTTAGTCGAAAAATGCAGGTAAACTATACAAGAAAGGTACTGTATAAAACAGTAAAGTAAAAATATGCATTCTTCGTTACTGATCGTCAATAATAAACATGAATACTCAGCTACATCACAGCTTAATTACCAGGAGATGTAAATGCGTATGATTTAACGCGATTTCCCCAAGGAAACATATAAATCAGTTGAGAGCATCATATTCACGAGAAAGGTCCAGAATATTTCCAAATAGCTTAAAACTAGAAGGTGGAATATTACGCAGAATTGTTGATATCAAACTAAATAAGTCGCGAAAGATTGCGAGAGTCGATATAACAGTGTGCGAACTATAATAGAAAAGAATACAATGCTTCTTTGTTGAGGGCGAGATTGAGACTAAAAAGTCTCCCCTTGCATCTAACCCTTTGTCGTTTTAAAAGTGCATAAATATAGAGAACAAATAGCAATAAAATAGATATAGATAAATAACTATAATATGAGTATAGTTGAAAGAAAGCGGGAGAAGAACGCTTAAATACTGGGGAGATTCTGAAAGTTATTGTCCAATTTCTGGAGTCTCCCAGTGAACTCGGGAGAGCTAGTAACCTCATATACACAGGTTTATCGGCAAAAAGTTACAAAAGTTAAAACCATGTGTAACCAACATACAAAATAAGTACCCAATGAGTACATATCGACAATGTAACTCTCACGACAATTAACGGCAATAACTATAAAAGCATATTGAGAAATTAAGATTATAAGACATAAAATATGTTTTCAATTAAATTGTTAGGCTTCCGTTACGGAGGCCAATCAGGTTGGAATGGGGTTATAGCAAATTCCGATGATATTAAATAGCTCACCGCATTCCTACTGCATGTCGAATTATATCGTAGAATTATAACTTGATTAAATTCATGAAATCGCAATCGCTTTATTGAAACAGACATTCTTTATTTCTTGTCATCCTTCTATTGTCCTCAAGAACCCGATAACATCAGGAAAATCTCTTATCGAATCTGGAAAGATAAATATAAGTTACGCACCGAAAAATGAGCCTCGGTGCAGTGGGAATTAATTTTACACGGAACGTTACTCAAGAGTATCTCTAAAGCGAAACAATCCAATGAGAGAATTTTAGTACCTGTTTCTACGCGTGCGTTGGTGTCCGTAATTGAAGATCGAATATCCCTATTTCAGAGGTACGAGAATCATTTGCATTACTGAGATTGACGCAAATGACCAATCATATGCTCAAATGAACCCCAGTTAACGGGCTATCAACTGCTTTCCCGGTTAACAGTACAGGAAGTTTGCTTGGTTGTTTAATCAACAATCGATCTTTGTTTAATCTGTCAATATCTACATCTACAATTACGACAGCAACCGCTTCAATGCGTGTGGCAGGCGGTGTACATACACACACACACACACACTGTTTAACATATTTTAGTAATCTGTTATGCTAATAAAACTTTTGAAACGACTGGTCCCAGAATATTTAAACTCAGATTTTTTTACACAATATATGCTATTGATTGGAGTGAAGGACGAATAGCTTCTACGTTTTCCCAGTGCGTTTTTTCAACATTTTATCTAGCCAAAAATCTGAGCTGCTTTCTTCTAACCTATTCTCATCCTTTTTCATAAGCTTCTTGGTGGCGTTCGTCGATCTATCTTGGCTTGTATCAGAAATGAGGAAGAATGCAAAATTTGAAGAAGTCGGTCATAGATAAGTGCATTATAAATATATTGCAAAATTTGCGTCCAATAATTCAAATCGTTGAGTTTAAAATATATATGATAGGGAAAATTTTCACAGCATTATATATTAGTTGTCTACCTTTCGGTAGGTTCGTGTTCCCTAATACTCCTCACTAATCGCCATTTTCTTCACCTCCTGGTAACTTATCCCACCCTTTACGCCATCTTACAACTTTCGTCTTGCCTTCCCCTCTGCTTTTTCCCATGCATTCTACCCTCAATTGCATTCTTTAGCAATCCCTCTCCTATCAATATTTAGCACCCCTTTCCTCTGTCGACGTTTAATTACTAAAATTTAAAATATATAGGATAGGGAATATTTCGCCTATTTTCACACATATGAAATGAAATTATTGCCATCGCTCACATGAGATGCTGCGAATATCGATGAAAAGCAATAATAATTCACTATTTCGTATATTTTCCGAATCGAATTTCTGAATTTTACGCTCGATTAGCAGTGTTTGAAGTTAGATATGTTTACCCCGAGGGTTCTAATGGATTTGGCGGATATTTTTATTTTTTTGCTACTGATGTCCAAATCCTCTGCTATACCATTTACTTTCTCTAGCCATTAGTAGTGAACATTACAGATGCTCTTAAATACTCCGATATAGTACATTTAAAAAGATTTTCATATTAATTTTGGATTATCAGAATTATGCTTATAATTAGGAAATTTAGAAAAAAAAGATGAATTGTTAAAAACCAATATGCCTTAGAAAGATTCTTAAATTGGAAAATCACTAAAACACAAACACAACAAATATGTAGGATAAATTCATAGTATATGTACCAAGAGCACCATGTTAAATCAGTATTCGGTATGTATTTGTAAAATGTTTGAAAGTTGTTCGATTGAGCTCTTGAGCAATGGATTGATTTAAAAATAATAAGTAATATTACGGAACAATTTTCATTGAAAGTTTTCTACTTACAAAATCGTTCCAGCCTACGTAACCCGATTACTTGGATCTTAAAATAATTAAGTTCCAGATATAGCATAAAGCTGCAGTTTAGTTTCAGCTAATATCAAAAGTTTCAGTAATTTTCAGAGATAAATTTCTTTCCAAGGTGAAAACGGAAACGTTATATACCCTATTGAATACTGCCATTAATCCATTAAGAGTACATAACTCACTCTTATCGAAATTTTAAGATGAAACGCATCTCATGCTTTCATAAAACTTACTAAAAGCTTGGTAAATACTCTTAGCAGATATAAGATATCAAGTTTGCCGAAAAACCGCTTCGAATGGTGGACGTATTATCCGTCTGATTCTAGAACAAGAATAGTCGCTTAACAAGAATCTCCTCGCTACATTTTTCCTCACTCTTATCCTCTCCTGAAGATAAAAATACATTTTCTCCGTTTTATTTACGCTTTCCATAAAGGCTACTAAGAAGTTATCTAGAGTCTGTGAGGTTAAAAATGGAAACACGATCCAAATAAAATTCCAATTGGCTCATCAAAGCTTACAACCGCAGAGTGAAAAAATATTTAAAACAGCACCAAGCTCATCAATATGTACATTCCTTCGTGTTAAAACTTAACACATAACATACTGGCGTTCATGACGTGAAGTGCATAAAATTTCATTGGTCGGAGCGAAGAAAACCGGTCTGAGCCCGACAAGCGTCGGAAGACGGTGCGAATCCGGGAGTGAATCGAAATTTGTTTTGTTTTCATCGAACCGGAGTGAAAACCGGAACGAATGATACTATGGTACGACTCCATGGTTCCACAGAAGTCCTTTCTTATGAGACTGAAAGCTTAACGGGGTCTTCCGATGAAACAAAAAGTTTCCCACTGCTTGTGTGTGTATATGATTTATTTTGACATGTACACCGTGTGAATCTCTAGCAGTTTTTGTACGGCACAATTGCAAGAGCCCATACTCTCGCATGGTTCCGTTAACAGTTGACTCTATTCTCATGGGAGGGGGAATTTCACCCCCAAAACTCTCTTGGCTACGCCTCCGTATATAACTGTACTGTATATCAAGTGCATGCTAACCTTCCCTTACTCTATTTCTATTCAATATCCCTTGGGATTCTTTTTTATTTTCCTTCTTGTCTTCTTTTTTCTTCTCCTCTCCTTTTTGATCCACTAAGGAAGACGTCATCCACGCTACTATGCAGATACAGAAATATGGTTTTACCAGTATGGAAGTTTCCTTATTATGGGACCATGGGATGCTACCAGTACATGAACAGTCTCCGTTTCAAGCCGCACATGAAGTTCAGACCCATGCTTTGTGGAGAGTATAAGATTCCTTGCTACAGATCCCCTGATGGGAAGGAGGAAGTTCTTTTCAACCACACGGACCCGAGGATGCAAGAGATAGTCAGGGCAGTGTTGCGTACTGAAGAATACTTTCAGAAATGGATTCAGTGCTCTGAGAGGTCCATTGAGTGCTGCGACAGGATAAAAGACGTCGATAATGGTGAGTTTGTGTCATTCGACTACACCGGAACTAGATTAGAGGTTTGGAAACACTCCGTAAGCCTTGTGCCGGCAGGCGAAAGTCCGTGATTAGAGGTTTGGAAACACTCCGTAAGCCTTGTGCCGGCAGGCGAAAGTCCGTGATTAGAGGTTTGGAAACACTCCGTGACCTGTATGTCGGCAGATTGAACACGTGTTTGGAGGTAAACGGGAAGTTCTGGATTACCAATTTCCGGAAATCTCCCTATGCGCATTTCGGAAACAAAGCTTCCATTCTCAAGGGTTCCTCAATGTAATATATGCGCATTTCGGAAACAAAGCTTCCATTCTCAAGGGTCTCACAGTAAAAAAATGGGAGCTATGTGTCCATATTGCCCATAGGGTGATTCCCAGCACTCGGGATTCCAAAACTTCCCGTTTGCATCTAAACACGTTTCGCCAGCTATATGGGGCTTGCAGAATGTTTTCAAACCTCTAATTCATTAACAGCCTGTTCCAATTTTCTTTTCTTACACCGGAACCTTTGACTTCATCGGGCAAAAATTAACACCTTTACCTTAATTCTTTATATATTCGCATCAAATTAGAATGTTTCCAAAATCCTTGACCATCTATTAAAAATATCACTGACACATATTAATGCAAAATTGCAAATCAAACCATTTTGGAACACAAATCATTCCCATATTCAATACCTCAAATCGCTTTTATTAGTAGTAGTATCGTTAAAGGTGCTTCGACTGCTGAGGTCATTACGCACGTAGGCCCCCACCAGGAATCGAACCTGGGACCGCTTTCACCTAAGTCGAACGCGTTGCCCACATGGCTATCCGGGAGCCTTCCCATTTATTATTCACATATTAACCCATTCGTGGTTGAATTGTTTGAAAAATACGCCAAAGGATTATCAAGTTTTATTTTGAAAATCTAACCAAAATATAAACTGATTCGTTTTAACTTGTATACCCTGCGAATCTCCAGCGGTTTTTGTATGTCATAATTGCGAGAGGCCATTCTCTCGCATGCTTTCATTAATTGTTAGCTCTGTTCTCATGGGGGGGTTTAAACCCCCAAAACCACACCCTTGTCTACTCCTCTACATATATCCTAAAGTATACCAATAATTTGAGAATTGCTCAAAACATAAAACAAGCGAAAAATTAATGTAAATTTAGATAGATCGTATGATGCTCCACTTAATAAGTTTAAATACAAACTTATTTAGTGGATAAATGTACTCATTTTTTGTTTATGGACCGCCTAAATTTATAACTAATGAGTGTAACAGCTCACACAACACAAATTTTGAGACCTGGGTTCGATTCCCAGTCATGTCATTATTTTTCATTGCGATTATCCTTGGGTTTTAAGGCAATCGCCTCTTTGAGCAAAGCTTAAGACTTGGCCGCAAATTAACGCAGCGTTTCTTTCATTTTTCCTCAAAATCTCAGTTACTATCTTCATATACTGCGGTGGTTCGTGATATCCTTTGACTAGTATTTTTGATAATCACTGCAAGGCATCTTTCTTGAATTTCACCCCTCTCAAAACATGTTATATGAAAATACTCATATACATAAAAATTACACGTTTCCTTTTTAGGGTGGAGCCAATGGCTTCTATAATTCACAATAATTCTCAATATTTTCCTATATTTGCATCCACCATTTCCGTATGCCTTCCTATTCTTTTAATATTTTTAATCTCTTCTTTACAAAGTAAATAGTTTCTTAAAATAAGGAAAATATAGTATTCCTATATGTGACCAGTACTTTCGAACTGTCTGTCCCGCTACCCATATCGATCCAGAAATGTCCCGCTAACCATATCGATCCAGGAATGTCCTGCAGTTTACTTTTAGTCGCGGAAAAAAATCGGAATCTCTATCGATGATGGTATAGTTCAGCCGTCATCATGACATGGGAGCTACTGCCACCTGCTACCCTTTACAACGCAAGCAGTAATTTTGTAACTCAAGTCACCAGTTAAATTTTCTAATACGCGTGCATAGACCTCGAAACCCCCGCAATTCGATGAAGGCAGGGCCCTAGCCTGTAACGATTTTTGGGTCCCCATATTATCTGGCACTTCAGGACCCCCAGATTCTTCGGTACGCCATTGGTACAGCATTAATTGATATGTAATCTGGTCGTGCCACCAAACAACACGACTAAACCCAGCATGTGAATGTAAAATACGTATTTCCATCAACTATAAACCTTCTCCGCCTAGCCTTGATACACTGTATATACTACAGTAGAATTTTTTTATTATAGATACTCCAGTTTGGAGTTAAATTAAAATTAAATTAGGGCTCCCTAAGAAAAACAAGTTTCGCCAAATTTTAGCTTGTTTTGTACTGCATTCAACCATGCAATCAAAAAATTTTAGTTTGAATCTGGTTGGTATTTATCACAGATAGAACGAAAAAAGTGAAAAATATTTTTTTGCGCCGTTTAACAGAGGGCTGATTTTGAAATGTTACTACTCAAAACGTATGAATTCAATCGAAACAAAATTCTAATATAATATTAAAATACTTATAACTGACTCAAATAAAAAGTTTCAGATTATTTCCATGACATAATAAATAGTTGATATCGATTTCATTATACAACTTTTTCTCAGTTATGGATGGACGTAAAACCCAAACATAGTCTCGTTATAAAGCTCTCGGCAGGAGAATTTGCAATTTTTAACTTACGTTAACTACAACTGAGCGATCCCAAGGAAGAATGGACTTGAAAATAGTCTGACGGGACCTGGAATCGAACCCGGCCGGTCGGGTGCTCTGTCGATTGAGGTATCCCGGCAGAACATTTCTCCAAGCCATTCGGCAGACTTTGTGGGCAAGGGACGTTGGGAGTTCGTCCATATGAGACACGGGTTCGATTCCCGGTCCCGTCAGACTTTTTTCAAGTTCATTCTTCCTCGGGATTTTTCCTGGGTACGCACCGTCTTGCGCTAGAGCACCCTTGCCCGTCTTCGATGTACAACTGAGCGATTTATTTTATACGAATCTATCTTTAACAGTGCGGAAAGACGGCAAAAATTAGGAGCATAATACCTGCGGTCAGAGCCGCGCCGTCCTATGGGTGCAAGGGGTGCACCGCACCCGGGCGGCAACAGAAGTGTAGCAACCATTATTATTATTATTACAACAACATTGTTTGTTGTTTTTTGTGTGATAGACGCGACTTATCTAGGAAAGATTATGATGTGAAATTTAAGATTGGCAAACCTTTACAGTAATGAATTAGGGATAACTCAAGATATGAAAGGAAATTTTTATTCAAAAGATTTAGACGAAATTATGTATGTAGCAATACAATTTCGATTAGAAACTTTCATATATAGTAGCGAAATATAGATTTCATACAAATCATATCATTGTCATCATTTCGACAATCATGATTGTCGAAAGTTAATGTGAACTATTAGCAAATTCCATTTGCTGATTATTTACTATGTCGGCATACGGAGTCTACATAACTAATTGTTACTGTTGTTTTGTAAGCTGGAGAACGAAGTCATAAAACACTGGTTTTTTAAAGTCTTTCAAAATAATTTTTACCTGCAAATCAGGAAGTGTGTGGTTTTGGTTATTAATCTTAACGGGCGGCAAATTATGTTCCCACCCCGGCGGCGGAAACGCAGGGCGTGGCTATGCCTGCGGTGTTGACTACTTAGTTCACCCGTCCAAACTCGAGTATCCACAAGAAAAAAAATCCATGAAAATCAGTATCGCAATGATACCTTACGCACTTCGCCATCTACACCACCAACGATATCAAACGCGTGATACATATCAATCAAGCTATACTCTTGAGTATTCTAATCGTCCCACTCATTTATAATAATCCTGTACGCTTTCTTATTTGCTCCTAAATGTTATGCCTCTGAAGAATCCGTACACATTTCTTTCTTTGCATCTCATTCTTCAAAGGTCTCCTTTCCTCAGAACTACATCCATCACATTCCACCCGTTTAGTTTTGGTCCTCCTCTCCCTTTATTACCTCTCGCATTCTCGTCGTACACCATACTCGTCATTATGCTTCCATGCATCCTCTCTATATGTCCAAACCAACGTAATGCACACCTTTCATAATGACCTCCCCGGCCTCAATACGTCCGTATTAAAGCGTATTAAGGTTAAATGATTTAAATATCAGCCAACTGTATTCTTTCACCATTCTTGAAGGATCAAACCTTTTGATAACTATAACATTCTTTTCCTCCGTAGTTGAAGGTCACTGCCCTCCTCTTTGGGATGCTTGGTACTGTTGGGACAAACCAGCACCTCCTGACACAATCCAGAAAGGTGCGTGTCCAGACTTCATTTACACCAGCAATCCGCCAAGTTGCACACGTAAGTTACTAATTACGTCGCCCACGTCTACGTATAAGCTATTGCTATCCTATAGATCTATCTAGGGAAGGTAATGGTTAAATAAATCACTTATGAAGTAATTTGATTATGTCAAGCAAAACAACTAACACAATGGAGCTATAATAAGCTCTAAAGTTAATAGAGAAACAATGATCTATGAATACCTTAGAGCTTACCTATATAACGCTTCTCAAAGATTGCATTGAGATAAAAACGATCACTGCATTTTTTCGCTCCCAATCATCCTATCCTGTCCAAATTTAAATAATTTGGATTTGCTGGAAATATTTTATATCTCCATTATTTCTATTACCTTCCCAAAGAATCATTTTTACCAAGAATCCTCCCAAATTGTTAACCTACATTTTCGCTTCATTACCCTCCCTCCTCCGCTAAATGACCCAGTGTGAATGCACATTATTTTCCTTGCATGGTAACCTTTTCTTCCTCCTCCCCCTCCCTTGTTTAGTATATAAGCTGTTGACTCAAATATTCTGTTTCACCCTGAACAAGTACCATTGAGGGAGAAACGGGGAAGATAGGAGAGACCGATCACCAGATATGATAAAGCAATGTTCCGTACCTCTGTACGATGGTCTGATCCAACACCGAAACCACGGTTGTTAAAATAACTATAACTATGTATACATAATAAAAAATAAAAAATTATAACTTTGCGCACAGCTTGTGCTTAAAAGGAAAGTCGTTGATGAAAGGGAGAATTAGAAGTAAACATGTTCATATCCATAGGTGTGTAATTAGCTTTGCCATATCAAAAGATAAACCTTAAAAGAATTCAACCTGTTCAGTCAACTTTTCCAGCTATATTGCTACATTTTACGATAGGAGGCTAAAATGTAATTACTTTGAGAAACTAGGCAATACTCAAACATTTTCAATGTCTGACGAAGACTCTGTGATTCGATATTAGAAATGTTCAAGAAAAGCATAGATATTTCCTGTGAACTTTATCGGAGTTACCTTTTCTTTGTGATAATTTTTTTCTTTCAGCTCTCCCACGTTAAAATTATATTCGTCTTCCTAATATCGTCTTCCAGATTTCCATGAAAAAGAATGCTTCCACAATGGAACCTGGAGGGCCAAGACGAATTACGAACCGTGTTCCGTTGCACCGGAAATCTACAACAGAACAGTGTTTCACATATCAGTTCTCTCCATATCGGTGATAGCGTCCATACCAGCACTGATAATATTCTTTTGCTACAGGTAAATCTGTCAGAAATTCTGGTCTATAAGTATGATAGAATAAGCACCTAATCACGCAAATCCTTCGTGGGTAAGTTGACTAACAATATCTTTGACTCGCAATTCCCATTCTTTACTTCCTGTTCTGGAATGCCTCTAAAACTTAATAAATCCATACATCTATTTTTCATGTATTCCCATTTTCTTTCTTGAACTAATATAGATATACATTCTTTACATCAGAGATTTCCAACTTTTATGGTCTCAAGTCCCTCTTTCCATCTCCTCGAAACAGCCAAGTCCCACCATAGGGAGAAAAATATAGAATTGAGTTTTTCGAATTGCCATAATTTAATATTTACGAATATTTGCTGATGAATTGCAGTGAAGTTCTCGCATGATTTGTGGTCAAATATTCGAAGAGTTATTTGCTAAAGTCAATTAAATAAAACGACATCAACCTGCTAGAGTTCCATCTAATAGGTTCGAAAGTCCTGATAGTGTTACGCGACCCAGTGGTTGGAAAACGCCTTGTATCATACAACTCAATATAGATTTTCCCAAGGCAGAAACCCTAAAAGTTGAAGATCCTGGTTCTAGTACCGGCCCTTTCATATTTACCATGTCCGTTTCCCTGTGGTAATATTCCTAGGCTCACGATTATCGTGCAAAATTGCCCATCATTGTTTCTCACTTATGTATGAATATAAACAAAAAAAATTAACATTATATGTACTTATTCAGTGCTCGATTGTCCTTAAAACCAGAAATAACACAGTTTTCAAACATTTACAGTAGTATATGTAGCAATCCCTAGATTTTAAGCAACTTTTCACATGATAAATCTCAAATTATATTTCAGATAATCATAAACTTACACAATAAACGGTATGTTAAGTTTTTACGCTTACGGGCTTTATTCGTTTTGCAAAATCATATTAAAGATTATAATCGCACAAATTCTAAATTAATACTTTATCAAAGGAAAATAAATTCAGAGTATCACTGTAGCTATTAGTGTTTTCGATTCAAAATTGCCAGAGTTTTGGTGATGTATTCCAAAATTTCCTAAAATTACCCATCATTCAGTGGCTTTCCTGGGACGGGTTTCAGCAGATCTCTACCCTGCACCTGCTCCTTCATTTGTTACTAATTTCGATTTCTCTTCAGGTCCATGAGCGTATCAAACTTTCTACTACCTTTTCTGAATCTTCCCCCTATAGTCCTGGACATAGAGCAGTCATTATGAGTCCCATCCAACTTGCTTACTTCCTCCACATTGTATTTTAGGTTTAAGATTTAGATTTTAGATTTGTACTCCGCATGCCGTCAGTGGCGTATGGCAGGGAGTGTATTAAAACCTTGCCCAATCTACCCTATTAGCTTCTCTGATGCTATGCGGAAAGAACGACCAGAAGTAACTATCTGTTTTGTGATCAGTTCCATGTAAAGCTTCGTCGATGCCTCTCGGAAATCGCGCTCGTTTTTTACCGGAATTACAATGTCTTTTAGATCGCCTAACAATTCTGGACCAATGAATTTTTCGAACAGCTTTCGTCGGTAATCAGATCTTCTCTCCTAGAGCCTTCTCTCCTCTCCTCGAGTGATTTTATCATAGCCGTAACGCTACTTTCGAACCTGAAATATCCACTGAGGAATCGACATCGATCTGTTCCTCTCCTATCAGTTCTAGTATCTGATAATTCCTCAATCCGTCCATCTATCTTCCTTTCTCCATTTTCCTCAATAACCACATTTCAAAGAACGCAAGTTTTTCCTCTCGTCAAGGTCCGAGTTTCTTATCCGTATTATTATTTATTCATTTATTTATTTAGCAATACCATCACAGTTAGACGCTACGTCATGTGATGACGTTACATTACACTACATTGAAGAACCAATAAAAGCAATACAACATAGTTCTACAAAGACAACAATAGAATATTAGTATGTAACTACAATTAACTACAATAGTAGACAAACTAATTTAATTTAAACTTTTAACTACTACTATTTGCAAAATAATCTACAACCACTACAAACATCTAATTTATTTAACAATTAATTCGAACAATTCCCAAGAAACCTTACACACACAAATACAAAATATCATTACTTAACATTAAATAGAAAATAAATAGGCAATAGCAGGTTCAATAGTTATAATTTATCTATTATCTTTATATTACCCTTAAATAGCATGAAGGCCACCTGTCAGTATCACTTTTCACGTAAGATTTTTCAGGTTTCCTGATAGGCTTTCACAGTTATCATAGCGGCTAAGAACCCACAAATATAAGACTACTAGCTGAAGTGCCCGTTGATTCTCAACGGGGAAAATAGATGTCGGATTAAATGTAGTATACCTATTTGTACATAAGAGAAAATAACATCTCGCATCATCTCGTAGTTTAGTCCAACGGGACAGGTTATTGAAAAAAAATTTTTCTAATCAAAGTTCGAGGCTGAAATCTACAATCAACAATAAGAATGTGAATCATTATGGAATTTCCCTCTTATTATTAACATGTCTCAAAGTAATGTGCAAGTTTGCAAAATTTTCGACTTCCGTAAGTCATCACTACAAATTGTCCGTGACTAATATAATTAAAATCTCTGAACATTTTCATCCTCTTCATATCGTCATCTTTTTCTAAATGCGCCTAAATACACATGCATTCTTATGGGAAAATGAATAAACTCGGAATCAACAATCGCATTGGTCGTCAGGGGGACGGGTTGTTTACAACCTCAAAATTTCACAAAATATTCGCATATTTTATCTAAATTCTCGCAGTTTCGAAACAAATGCTTTATTCTACGACAATAATAAGAATCTGTATTTCATTTCCTTTCTTTTGGTACTTATTTTGATTTTATACGACTATTCCTTCCAATTTAATTTTGCAGAAGAAATAAAGTCTGTAACCGATAAAATCGATCTTTACGTGTATTTCTTATGGAAATCTATCTGAACGATCTTGGTTCATACCCAGCAAATTTTGCGAATGAAAAGTTGACAGTGCTTCCTTCCGGCTCACGGAGAACACGTATGCAAAATTTGACGCAAATCGGACAAACGGTGTGGACTCCAATCTCGGACAAACAAACCCACAAACACACAAACCCACAGAATTTCTGCTTTATATATATAGATAAGTCCCACGAATAAGAGGCCATATGATAAGTCATACGAGATCATTACTCGTATAAGACCACGCTCCAAAATTGCTATTTACTTTTAATTCCTCATTAAGCAGCTCATCCATTAATTTTCGTTTTCATATAAACCATACTTCAAAACAAGGACCTTCGGAGATTTACCCTATCATTTAAATTAAGATTTAATATTAACTAATTTCCATTTTCTAGTTTATACAAAGAAACACGTTATAAAGAAACATGCCCCTAATGCTTCTAAATTGTTTGTTATTTTTAATATCCTAGCAATTAAAGTCATCAATTTCCATCTAGAACTCAGAAATAAACTAAATGTTTAACTAATAACAGTGGCGCAGCGAGGGGGGTTTCAGGGTTAACCCCCCCCCCTCAAGAGGGTTAAATTCTTTAAGAAATATATCACAATCGTGTTCCCCAAGCTCGGAAAGATCTATTACCTTGCCACGTAACCGTACAAATCTCTTCGTTTTCTATTCAGTTAATTTTTTTGAAGAGAATATTTTTAACGCTTCTTGTAAGGAATATGTGATGATTATTCCTGCCCCTGTAATGTAGGCATGTTTCCGTTCTCTCAACTCTCGGACCCCTCCCGCATACATAAACCCTGGCTGCCCTGACTAATAATGATGAAGAAACGATTAAGTTAAGTTCCACAGAAGGAGTTGATAAGGCTAGCTGGCCGAAGCCTGCAAAATTAGTCGCAATGAATCATTCTAATGAACTGAAGAAAAATCATTTTTTCACAACTGTTATAACCTCACGCTAGGTAACGTCTTCTGAAATCGAACCGATTTACTAGTGGTAGCAATTTCTAAAATAATAAGAACTATGCTGAATATTCTCTTTGGTTATTCAACAGATGAGATTACATTCAATTACTTATAGCTATGGTTTCTCTCTATTTCCACAGGAAACTACGTGTAATGAGAGTTGCTTTGCACAGAAGCCTCATCCTCGCCATTGCATTAAGAAATACACTCACGATTATATCAAAATCAACCGTCATCCTTCCGGAAACAGATGTCAAAACTGAGGTGAGTAATAGCGAATCCAAAAGGGATCTTTCTTTGTAAGACGATTTCTCCTAAAAGAGAGAATACTATAAAGTTTTCCTCTCTCCAAAGTCCACAGTTAGGCGCTTTACTAAGGAAGCAGCAGCACTGTGGAGAATAAATTAGGTTCGTGTGCATTTAAGTCGAGGCAATTTCAAAAGATCTTTGTTTACTTATTACTCGCTTCACTGTACTTTTTCAAAAACTTTTATTTTCGTACGCTAATTTCGTTCAGACGCCTCCAGATAGTTTATTTCTAGGCCACTTATACCTCAAGGGCAGTCGGTAAAAGGCATGAATATCTGTTTGCAGGCTGTTGGCAATAACATCGCCATGATTGCATGCATATGGACAAAAATTTCTGTTTTCGCCATTTGATGCTTGAAAAATGTTGCTACGCTTGCGTACATTCTCCGTTAGGATCACACAAACCATAATGGAGAAAAAACTAGAAAACATATTTTAAAATCGTCCCTTTCGTTGTAGTGGTACTCGGCAATAAGAAGTGACACGAAAATCTTCTTGTTCAGAATGCTAGCTTAATCCTTTGTTTTCTAATCCAGGCACTCCTAGGTTGGAAAAAGATAACCACTTCGGTGTTACTATACGATTACGATTCTATTCCCTTTAAGAACAGAATAAAGATTTTAGCCCACTGTATAATGCGCCTCCAGATCAAGGACTGGATGACTTCGAGAAAACAGCAATTGACAAGAAATCTATCGCATAGAAATTCCTCTCGGTTTCGTCTTCAGGAAGGAAGTCTTCCTCTGGAAGACTTCATTCCTGAAGGCTGCGGAGCTTGCAGCCAGTTCCTTTCTACGACCCGGTTGGAATCCCGAGGGGAATTCCTACGCCATATTCATCGGGAAAGTACTAGACCTTTCATATATATCTCCTTCAATTGATCGATAAAAAGTTCATACTCCTTTTTCCATAATGTATCGCTCCGAAACATACCTTATAAATCTATTTTGGATAATTATAAATTAAAATAAACAAATGATAAAGTAAATGGGCCAGCAAATTTTCAACGTTGCGAAAGCCTTACAAAAATGCTTCTTCATTATCTAAACTTGATATCTGACCGTCTCTTCCAACAGGGTGTCATGAAAAACAACGGGGTGCCTTGTCGCGTCCTGGCCTTCTTTGAAAATACGGCAGCCAATTTAGTATTCGCGTGCATGCTGTTAGAAGGCATATATCTCCACCGCCTCATAGCCGCCGCTCTGCGAGGACAACCTTCCATGACACCAGTTATCGTCGCCGCGGCAGGCAAGTGTCGCAACTGATTAGCGTGACAAATTGGGCCCACATACCCTCACTTTACCAGCACCACCTATATTAAAAGGCTTCCTGCGTAAAAAACGTGTGTCGCAAAAAGAAACGTGGATTCCAAATACATCGAAGTCAGCGAAGTCTATGCTAATACTTTCCAACCTTTCGTCTTCCACTGCATACTTTTCCACGTGTTTAGCGCGTTTAATCAAGCTTAGCGGCGCACTAAGCCACTCCTTTATTAATTTCATTCCGATTTTACATTGATATACAAGAAAAGATTGTGCGGATAAAAGAAATATTTTAAACTTCCATAAAGAAATCACTTAGAACGAAAAATATCCGGCAAAATTAAGCACGAGCGTGATAAAAAAAATTAAAAAGAATGTCACCTTCGAAGATTGCGCTGTTCATAAAGAGTTTATCCAAAGCACACCTGTTGGGAAGCAACGCCTTAACCACCAGCATTTTACGTAGTCCCGCTGAATATATACGTAAATGTATCAGAGACCTAAGTTACGAATCTAATCAGGAGGCTTTATACTCCAATAATTTTACGATCTATTCACCTCAATGTACGCAAAGTATAATTATAATTCAATGAGTACATTTCTGTTTTAAAAACGGGAGAAAAGTCTTTCGGGACACGAAGATCGGGACATTTGTCCCGCATGCGAAACTCGGAAGCTGCTGAAGTTCCGATGTCTTTCCAGTTTCATCACAAAGTAGACACATGTTCCCAAGGAGAAACGGATACGAAAAAAGTCGGAACCGGGGCTCGAACCCGAGTATCCAACTTTCCAGTTGGTTGTTCTGACCACCCTTTCTCTTTTTTTTAATTCTTAAGAGGGTCTTCCTGATTTCTGAAACTTTTATGATAATTAAGACAAGATATATTTCTAACAGAAACAGTGCTAGTTGTCAATGACAAAAGCAAGCAAACCAGCAAAATTTCGACGTTAACGAGAAGAAAAATAATCGAGCTAAAAATTGTACCATAAACTTCTATCACGTAATAAAATAATCTACACTATCTAAAGGAGTTAGTGAGAGCGTACCTTGAGATCATTTCCGAGATGGCATAAGAATAGGTTTTAAAAAGTATTAAATGGAGAAGAAAAATCACAAAAACATCAATAACGCTTGACGGAGATTAAATGAAATTCACGAATTATTCTGAGGAAAAGTGCTTCCATGTTCAACAGAGCACTTTGAAATCGGCATAAATAGTTTTTAAAAGTCTAGAAGCAAGCATGCAGCCTTCTCGTCGAATTTTGTAAGGGGGATGTTATGTTTCTGCATTTTCTTTTCACTAACAAGTTGTTAGTATAAAATCCACCGAACTGCGAGTTACTTTGTGGTAATCCATACCAGGAAGAAAAAACAGGAACAACTTTTCACTAGGAAACTAATTCCGTGTTTAATGACAACTTTGCATATTACACACACTAATAACATCTTCAAGTGACTTGAAGATGTTGCTTAAGCAATGAAACATGTCGTGTGTCTATTAGTGTGTGTGTAATATGCAAAGTTGTCATTAAACACGGAATTAGTTTCCTAGTGAAAAGTTGTTCCTGTTTTTTCTTCCAAGTTGTTAGTATCTTAGCGAAAAAAACTAGATATCTTTATTTGAAAACTTTTACGTCACATTTATATTCCTTGTGTTAATTTCCAACTGTTTTCGGTGTATTTAACGCAAGATTTTCGCCTCTGACGCAGTAATCAATTTACTTCACTGTTAATGGCACAAATAAAAAAGAGTTTGAAAGACTCCTCATCCATTTCCTTTGCAGATGCCTACAAATCCAGACATAAATTAGCAATTTATCCGAGTCTGAATATATAAAACTCTTTTCAGTGGTGGTCCTTGTCCCAGCTATTTCGTGGGCCATCGTAATGGGATGCCTTCACGACACAGACTGTTGGTACTTGGATGCAGATGACACAGGTTTCCAGTGGATTAACGACGCCCCTCGCCTCACTATGCTCCTGGTAAGAAATTCTTACTGATTAATGTCTCACTATAAATAATTGGTAAATTCAGAGTGAGCGTAAGGGGTGATCATCCCCCTGTGATAACTATCTGGGACCAGCGATTTATCAAGATTATGATGGAAACTTGCAGCTGTCAGCGAAATCTTTCTGCGATTGCTCTATCTCTAATGCATTTATCACGATAAAAGCATTTTCAATTAGAGATATGAGGCACAAAGATAATTGTTACTTTAGGATGAGCACATAGTGAATCTATCTTAATCCGCCCCTTGTAATAATAGAAATTGATCTCAAGACCTCCCAAAGTATGACAAATATCAGAGTCACCTCTTCCAGAGAAATGTTGACTAAGTTTTAATCGAGAGTGCGGAATTACATAAGGTCGAGAAATTCTTGTAAAGTGTTCCAATACCTTAATGGACATATTAATCTAGACTAATCTGAATATTCCCCAGAGGTGACATGAACTTTTCAAAGAAAACAATAAAATTACTAACAAGGAACACGTCAGGTTTGTGTAACAGGGATTTAAACAAAACTTTCAGGGCACTTTCCTTGCAACAAAATAACAGACACGTTTCCAGCCGTTCAACTCAATGCGCCTTTGTTTATGCAAAATTTGCAACTGAAAATCGAAGTTAGGCAACCACGCGACACGCGTGCATTGCCATAGATATAGCGAAATTTTCCACCCAGAAAAATGTTTTTCCATTTTTTTTCACAAACAATTTAATTTTTCTGCTATTTAATTTCATCTTCTTACCTCCCAGACATTCTTTACCTTTCTCGTCAACATTTATTCAAATATACGTTAGGTGGGTACTCCTGTATATATTGTACTGCTACACGTAGGTTATGGAGTCTCAGCCATGACTACATGTGTCTTTGACTTGGCCCTTTAATGTGGTATCAGTACCAACGGGAAACCCAGAAGAAAAGGGAGACATCGATCATAGCTGTCATACCTTCGATCCCAGAAGGCCCAAATACTCAAATTTTTCCATAAAGTATGCTTTGTGCGGATTATAGAGAATTTATTTTGAGCACTTCCCAGAACGATAAAGAATTGATAATCGATATATTGTCATTAGACATTTTTTCGTAACGCAAACGGCAAAGATTTTTTCAATATGGTCTTGGGTTCGTTTCCAGACTAATATGAAAATCTCCTGTAAGAATCGACTGCTTATAAATTTTAACACTGCTGCTTGAAACCCTCCTTTTTAATTTTCCATTTTTTCTTTCTTCAATTTTGAAGGTTTTTATGTATCACGAAGTTTCTAGTACAGAAATAGCCTAAAAACACCTCCGTTCTTTTTTCTCACTGTATACTTTATGTTCGCTGTGCTTTCGCCCAATACTCGCAACCAGGCTGGTCATCGTTAATTACATAATCCGGGTGAAATTCAGGAATTTATAAATGGTTTGTCGTTGAAACATTTCTGCCACGGACAGGATGTCATCCATTGTGGAAATATCACTACCAGATACATAATTTGTAACATTACGTTGTTTTATACCATGTGTTATTTTAAATCTATTAGCCCAAGATTCCGAAGCGTTAAATTTAAATTCTTTTGATAAAAACTGCATTGCGGCAGACATGGCCCACTGTTGTAATGCCCTACTGGTTACATATCATCGACTCTCTCTAGCTACCACGAATCTGTCCCAAGCCCAATTATTAATTTGATGGTATTCCTCTATTAAAGCACCCCCTTTAACGATGTCATTCTCCCAGTTCTGTAGTAGACCCTTCCTGGACAATTTCACTGATCCGTTCTGTTGTAGGGATTTTAAAGACCACTTCGGATGTAGTTTCGCCAGAGTAACAACCTTCACTTTCGTTTCCAAGGACACTGTGGAACACTTCTTTTTCTTTAGAATTGGTATATACTCGGAAGAACTGGAAGATTCAACGGGACTGATTCGCTCTTCGATCTCTTCCTTGGCTACATTAGGTGGATCGTTGAAATCCTCCGTATTGTCGCAGTTATTCTCTTTCATCAGTATATCGCCATCAACGAAGGACATCTCCAAATACATTTCTAGAAATCTATCATACATTTCCTTAACAATCAATTTAGAACGGTAAGAAATTGAAAAAGTTACTTTTCCAGCAATGTAATTGTTCTGAAGTAATTCTGCACAAAAATGAAATGAATTGGCAAATTCCTGTTTCAATTCGTTGCCCGATTCCGGATTATCCGTCGACGCCAAGCAGGTAGATGGAATTTCTTGCTCCGTTATCAATCGACTCTATAAATAATTGGTGAATTTACCAGTAAAATTATCGATACAAAGAAAAATTAATATTTTTCTATTCGCCTAACACGAAGTAGATTAAGTATACTTACTTTCACTGCTAAGAATAGTCCGGTGAAAACTATCAACTAACGGAGAAGACAAACTTCAGCATTAAAGAAAAACTACTCTTTCTTTCTCTTCACGATGTTCTTTCTACGATGCTCTCTTTCAAATTATTTGAAAACTAAACTCGCTATTCGCCTCAAAATCTACTAGAGCTCTGAAATGACCCGGTTTACAGTCATCAGAGCAGATGTAAAGAGGATTAGTGCAATAAAATTTCCCTCGTTTAAGGCAGTCTTTGGCGTTTCCTTCTAGTCCGCCGAAAGTAAAAACGGGAAAAACCAGGTATGCACAATGCCTTAAGTATATGGGAAGAACATTATCTACAATATACTGAACAACAAACTGTACTGAAAATATCGCAATAAAACGGGCTATTTCTTTGCCGTTTGCGTTACGAAAACATGTCTAATGACAATATATCGATTATCAATTCTTTATCGTTCTGGGAAGTGCTCAAAATAAATTCTCTATAATCCGCACAAAGCATACTTTATGGAAAAATTTGAGTATTTGGGCCTTCTGGGATCGAAGGTATGACAGCTATGATCGATGACTCACTTTTCTTCGGGGTTGGTACTGATACCACATAAAAGTGCCAAGTCAAAGACACTTGTAGTTACGGCTGAGACTCCATAACCTACGTGTAGCAGTACAATATATACTGGAGTACCTACCTCACGTACATTTTAATAAATGTTGACGAGAAAGGTAAAGAATGTCTGGGAGGTAAGAAGATGAAATTAAATAGCAGAAAAAATTAAATTGTTTGTAAAAAAAAAAATGGGATAAACATTTTTCTGGGTGGAAAATTTCGCTATATCTATGGCAATGCACGTGTGTCGCGTGGTTGCCTAACTTCGATTTTCAGTTGCAAATTTTGCATAAACAAAGGCGCATTGAGTTGAACGGCTGGAGACGTGTCTGTTATTTTGCTGCAAGGAAAGTGTCCTGAAAGTTTTGTTTAAATCCCTGTTACACACACCTGACGTGTTCTTGTAAGAAAACTCGAAGACTCGATTACAAAATTTGACTAAATTAAAATCTTCCTCCACAGATCAACACTCTACTTCTAGCTGATATTGTTCGCGTGTTGATCACGAGACTACGTACGGTAACAACCGCTAACGCCGGTAAATTCAGGTGAGTAAACTTTTATTCACTGAGCTGTCCTTTAATGGCAAGGCTAGGTTTATATCTTGCTTGCTTGCACAGCTTACAAGAGTGGAGGGTTTCATTTTACGAAAACTGATCGTGGAAGATGAACTTTGGTGAAAGGAATGTTATTTAATAATTTGAAAAGAATGTATGTTTGAACAACAATTATAACAATACGAAATCTTCCGGAAACAGATTCGAAGCAACACGTACCGTGGTATGGACAAAATTTAAAATTTATACATTTTTACTTTTCAAAATTTCTTAACTGTGGAATACCATAACATTATAAAAGTAGAGAGGTTATTATCATTGCAGATTCTAAGGTACATACTTCAGAAAATCGTTTGTGGTATCTAATTAACTTCAAGTTCCAAATTTTTAATCGTTTCCGTAGAGGCTTGTTCGTCCCATAAGTACTCGTGAATGTCCATTTTAATAGAGGTGGGTAACCCGCGGGCCATATCCGGATCCGGCCTTTCTGTCACTTTCTAAATAAATGCCTCACGCGAATTGTTTCGTTTTCCGACGCCAAGTGAAAAAAAAACGGATAATATTTATTCAATTCACTTGACGAATGAATTTATTTTCACATATAGGATTTCGAATAAAATATTTGGACCTAAGGCTCAACTGCGGCCTAATGACATCTTATGTAGCCGAATGGTAAACACAAACAGCCTTTGAATGGAAAAATTCCCCACCTCTGAGTTACTATTTCTTAGTTAGACTTTAGCATTAATTATATTGGAATGCTGGCTACGCTGGATAAGACACAGCGCCACAAGTGGCGAAATTTTGCAACCTTCTGTCGAAGCAATATAAAGTTAAAGTAATTGCTTTTGAAGTACTACTTTTAATTGTAATTTTGATTATTAACTTCAAAAGTTGCAGTCGTCGTCAACTTCCAACCAGTATGCTCCGTAATACTCTTACGAATTCGGTTGGAAGATTTTTCTGTTAGCATCGTTTCTTTTCATAATACGCTCTCTTCGTTAAATATGTTTAAATTCTCATTACGCCATACATGTTCGAAAACTATAACATTTAAATACCAAGTAAATAATCCGTAATTTCAGGAATAGAAGATATAAAATATCCGATTCACAGTCATATAGCTTTCGGAGTCGAATGAGAATCTAATTAGGTTCAAATTATTTGTTCATTCATTAAAGCCAACCTACTTGTTAGTGGGTAGCTTTAATGAATGTTACTTTCACCTACTTAGATCATGTCCATGTTTTTAGGCTCTTGTTTTCTTCATGTAAAACCGCGGCGTGAGTCACCTGAATTTAATTAAATTCTGTTGGGTGCTTATAAGCCAACAGAAACAGCCAAGACAGTTATTCATTTCCTCGTATTCTCATTTACCTTCTCTTTGATTCCAACCAATTGACAAATACATCTCGGATCTTCTTAACTGTTCTTAACAAACTAAATTAGTTCAAAGTAAAAGGAAATCCTTAGCCGACAACTGTACCATGTTTTCATATAATGCAAGATGTGCAAGATCGATTATAAAACAGTAACGAATCGACATATTGTCTTTCTGAAAACCTCCTTGAGGTCCTATATTATAACATTGCCTTTGTCTTGCAATAATCGGATTGTTTTTAAATCACCGAATGTGATGCAAATATTTTTATTTTTATATATAAGATAACAATCATAATCGCCAGATGAAATAAATTGATTATAAATTACTTCTCTGAACAATATCACTAAGTGAGCTTTTCAATGGAATTATTATATATTTCATCCTCGGGATTAATTGCATATTCTCACTCTTCGATCCGGAGAATAATCCCTTAATTAAGGTTGAAATTCGAAAGAAAGTGTTCAAATAAGAAATGTATAACTCAAATTAAGCAGCAGTACAAATAGTTGTAATCCAGTAGTCGTAGAGCTACGCATGTAGATATATAGTTCATTTGAGAAATGGAATATAAAGTAAATCTTCGACAATGCAGCTGAAGCAAAATTTACTGTTTTAATCTAACTACAATGTCTATGATGCTATACTATACCTAGGTAAAATAAATAATCGTGTATTTGGTTACCTTAGCTCTGTTAAGTCTGTTTTCTTCCTCCAAACTTGTAGTAACTAATCGAATCAATTCGATATTTTGTTCACAGCAATTTGAATTTTTTCGTACGATTACGGAACGTAGTTCTGAAAATATGCTTCATTTTCTTTAGTAAAAATCTTGTCTATAAAAATAAATGACAATACGGAATATTTTTCGATGATTTACATAATAAATTTAGTAATCAGTGTTTGTTGCTCTAATCAAAGCGTACAACTCAATTATAACTAATGATAAAAATGCTCTTTATCTACAAAAGACAGGAAGTGGATTTCATCAATAAATGCAGTAATTGTTTGCAGAATGTTACCAATATTAACTTATATTATAAAAGTTTATTGAAATACCTTACAAAGCATTCCCTTGTATGCTCTCCAAGTACATAAATTCCATAGCCTAAATTCTCAAAAGTTACAACAAATTTCTTCCTAGGAGGACAGCTAAGGCCACAGTATTCCTCATGCCCCTCTTTGGTATCCAGCTACTTCTCACAATGGTCAGGCCTCATACCAAAGACTGTACTACCGAGAATGTCTATTACTTCATTACTTATGCCACAGATGGTCTTCAAGGATTTTTAGTTGTTGTTATATATTGCTTCCTGAACAAGGAGGTAATAAAATTATTTTACTTTTTGTTTGTATGGCATTCACAAATGTCATTATTCAGTAATATATATCAGAGTACTTTCTTCCTAATTACACACTTGGTATCTCTTTAGGTTCAGGAGCTACTCAGTCGCACCTTTAAGAATTGTGTAGCCAAGTTGGGGATTCAGCGGCCCAAAAGAGATGAATTGAGTGGGCGTCGTGCCACCCTTTTAACAAATCTTCCTTCACAGCTACAAATACCAGAAGGAAGCACCAAGTCTTCACCCATAGCAATCATTTCCATTCCACAGGTTGCCCCAGATTAAACACTACTGATATTAAAAGTTACTTAAGAAGAGTAAATCAAATCATCAAACACCTAAGAAAACTGTATCTAAGATACAGCATAACTTTGGCACAACAGAGGATCTTCTTCAAGTGACAACACATTCATAATGAATGACGGTAATTAGCATTGGGAGCTAAGAGTGATGCCGGTTGGCATCTAGTGCCATTTGAAAGTTTCAGACTGCCATAGGTGTGTCAATCATTGAGTGTATTGAAGTACTCCAGCTATTCCAATCATAGGCATCAAGGATGAAAACTATAGATGCCTCTGCATGATGGAGATAGTCCTTACATTTTGCCTTATAATGTTGGCTTTTTGTTTCCATACTACATGAAGAAATTACAAATTCTGAACTAATTGAAGTTCTGCTCAGTGAAAGTGAACATAAAAGATCAAAGACAACATATTACTAAGTTATTATTCTATAATAATATTTAGAGAATAATAAGATCTGGGAAATTGTCAGAAAAACTTTGTATATAATGTCCTAACAAACTTAGTTATCTCTAATTACTTTCAAATACACCAATAACTTCAACACATTTACTCTCACATGGAAAGAAATTAAATCTAGAGAAGGATTCAGCAGGTTTTTGCAATTTTACTCTTAAAAATAATGGCAAATTTTAAAATCATGTCTTTACCAATTGTCACTATATACCATAAACCATGTATATAAAACTATTTCTCAACTTGATATTGTTACTATTTATGTTGTTAAAAAGATGTATCTATTCAAATCATGTAATTATATTTTATTAAAAATATTTTAAACAACTTTACAAGGGTTTTAAAGAAAAAGTTCTTATATTAATGACTTATTTTACTGAATGCTGCCTATATGCAATTCTTCCCTCATGCTAACATAAATGCTAATTTCAAATTCACGCATTGTACAAAATAAAGTGTGAAGTCAAGTAGAATGAAGTCTATCTTTCTATAAACTACTACTACTCTAGACTGCAGTTACTGCATGTCTTCTGTTTCTCATCAAATCATATACAGGGCTCCCAGATAGCCAAGTGGGCAACGCGTTCGACTTCGGTGAAAGCTGTCCCAGGTTCGATTCCCGGTGGGGGCCTACGTGCGAAATGACCTTAGCTGTCAAAGCACTTTTAACAATACCACTACTACCAAATCATATACAAAAAATAGCTTCATTGCCATAAATACTACTAATAGCAATCAGAAGCATATCTTCTGTAAGTCATCACCTTAAATGAGGGTATCACAGAATTGATTTGCAAAGCAACATGGAGGGAAGATTATGTAAATAAGCTATCAATTTATAGGGAAATTACTTTATTAGACTATAACTTTACAATATTCAAAATAATGAATGAGCAAAAATACTTCTAAGACTACAATTCTTTTGTGTTCTTTTCTACTACACAATGACTGAATTGCTGTAAAAGTAAATAAAAATGAACACTTATGAAACACAGCCACAATTTGAATAACCTTTAAGGTTAACCTGGTAAAGTTTCTAAGCCATTGCAATTATATTGCAACAACCATTTTCATCTTAACGTCAGGAACAAAGTTAACAATGAAATAAAAATTCACGAATAAATATTTAGGAGGTGATTGACAATGACACAGTAACAAAAATATTATAAAAAAATATATATTTACAAAATTATACAGCTACATCCACAGCATGCCAATAACATCACAAAAGGATTCACACTAAAATTTACTAAACGCATCCCTGAATCAATACTGTTACAACAGTAACTCGCACTGTCAACAGAAAAAAATGACTAACACACACAAACCGTTCTCTTTTGACATCAGCATTCATCACAAATCTAGTTCCCAAATCAGGCCAAAATGATTAAGTATGAAGAGAGAGGATGTGATCTTAATGACTGATTCTATACAAATCAAAAATAATACAAACGACTCACACTAACATGTTTTTGATAGAACAAGAAATTCATACTATACACATACATAATCAAAAAACTGCTGGTCTCAAAACCAATGAAAGCTGAAACAATTTATACAAAAGACAAATTTCCAAAAATTAGAAATATAGCCAAGAACAGAAATTTACTCTTTGACACTTCCAGTTTTAAAAAAAGTTTCTTTGTACAGTGAATTTCACAAACTGCTTCAAAATATAGTTCTAACAAAGTCTTAAGTATTGTTTTTCGTACATGAGTTTTATGCAGATTCACTGCTTCACTTTCTTTTTTCTTTTGTAGGCAGATTCTTCATATTTTTCTTTGCACAATTCTCCAACATGGATGTACTTTCAAGCCAAGCTTACACCTATATCATTTGAAATAAATATGAAAGATTAAAAATTTTTAAGAGAAAAATCCTTTTTAACAAAAGGAGATACATGCAGACACTGCTTCAGGGAAGGATACTTGAAGAATACAAAATACATCACACAACTTATTCCAGAAATATTCCATGTAACAATTACAGGAACTGTGAATTTTTCAAAATATATCAAATCACATAAATCACCACCAGATGATTTCTACAAATGCAAAATAGCAGCAAATTTCACAAAATTTTTTATACAAATTTAATGAATTAGAATAGAGCAATCAATACAGAGCTCAGTTAGATAACAGAATCACATTTCTATAATCAAAGGTTTACATAGGTAATAACTGATGGAAATAAACCAAATGAATTTAATTATACTTCACATTAGCTGCTCTAAACAATTACAGGCATATTTTACTCAACCAACAATTAACCAAATATGAAGACATTATATTTACAGATATTTCACACAAAGCACTAATGATTTTAAGGCCCTTAGTTATTTGATGCTTCAACCTCTCCATTAGGGGAAACATGCTTCGTTTGGTATTTAATTATATGAATAATTTGTTAGTGTTTAAATAATTCTTATAATTTCCAAAATTCTGAGAATTAGATATCTTATATCACATAGAAAGGCATTTAATGAGCAGTTAATCTTCCAAACAACATCTTGTCAAAGACAAGAGGATTCTTTGAAAAATATGGTGACCCTCATATCAGACATATCTTCACTAGCATTTACATTCAGAAACAACTTTTTTCATGTTTATACACCTTTCCTGATAGATAATTAGGACAATGCTTGAATGTATATTCTACTAAAATATGAGGATTGAATGATATTTTATTACCAAGTTGTCACAAGCCTTAAAGACAAAAAAATATCACAATTTAAAACCCAAAATATACAATGTGAATCCTAGAATTACCAAACTTTATTTCAACTTCCAAACACATTCATGGTATGGTTTGCCAAGCATTGTGCAACTGAAAAGTTTTTTATAAAAATTACCTCAAATAACATCACTTTCAGAGAAAAAGAGAGGCTTGAATAAAACATGTTTCATAAAAAGTAAAAGATTTCAGAGACACCCTTGAAAAATTCCTAAATGTATGAAGTATTCACAGCAGAGTAAAAAAATAACCTGGTCCTCAATATGAGAAAGTTAATAATGTTCAGAAAATGTCAAGCTGAACACACAAGTTTGAGTTTAATCCTTAATAATGTCTGTCCAAATAATACCTTTAAATGTCTCAAGCAAGAAATTCATAAAACCCAGATATTTAAAGAAACTGAGCTGGAAAATATCAAAGGTATTATGAACTCAGAACAATAGTCAATTTTTCTTACAAAATAAGAAGTAATAGCTTATAATATTAAAAAATGATCTATGTTAACCTTCATGCCTATCTCCGTTGCTAAATAATATAATGCAAACCCTGTTGAATCATTTGCAGTGGTACTTAAATGTGAAACAAGAAAAGTCTTTATCGAGACTGTCTTTCAATTATAATTCTCAGCATTAATGTGCATAATTTGTGAACTAGGTTTTCCCTTCTTCAAAGTTCAAGCAGTAAGTTCCAAAAATAAGATACAATACACCACTAAGTATGAGTTATAAGTGATGCATACAGGATAAAAATTTGATAGTGGATATTTAAGCACAAATCAGTAACTTAATTTTTAACCAATGGTTTCCTTCCACTCTACCTAAACATTATTTAAAATATCCATTAAAATCCCCTCTATCCCTCTATAAACCTCACAACTTAAGCTCTCCTGATGTTTAATTTCATCCCATATTTCAGACATGCATTACACACAATTGCCTTTTACTGTGCGAAATTGGGACTAAAGAGTCCCATCTTCCATTTAACCGATAGTCATTCAACCAACTTATTAGAATTTGTAAATCACTTTAGAATCATTAACAACAGCTTTGTCATCTACATCTCACTCTAACCTTATTACTCCTTAACAACTATCACTCCTTAATGAATTCCTTCCATAGCTTTTTTTACCATTTTCTCAACATAGATGTTATGAGTTCTAGAAATAAAGGATAGCCTTGTATTACCTACTTTCCTGATTGAGACTATTCAGATTCCCCATCAGCTATCCTAACTCACAGCTAAGTATAGATTTTGCTTTAATTTCATATCCTTCTAAGTAACCACATATCCTTTCTTGATGTCCCCATTAATTCTAGCCATTACTCCATCAACAGTCTTTAAAAATAAAATACAGATTTGCACATTAATCCCTCTTAATTCAAGGTTTTGTTCTACAGGTGACCTCACTACGCCAATAACATCCCTTGTCTACTCCCCTAATTTACATATGCATATATGCATACTACAAGCCTGTATCTTGGCAGGGGTCCATGAACTAGGACTTTATTTCCCTAATCAATTACTGTTCCATACTGTTCATGAAAAAATTAATGAATTCACAAAAAAAAAAACAATCAGAACAGCATATGTGACAGGGAGGATGGGTAACACTGCAAACATCATCTGAAAATGCACTTTCTCTGAATTTATTAAGTAAATTGAGCCTTTGTTTAAATCTTCCATCTCCTTAGCATTTTCATTCTGAAGAATCTTATAATGATGAATGCTCATTTATTTGTCATAGCATTCCTTTATACAATGTACCGCTTTTCATTTGTAACTTTTCAAATTCCCAAATACAACACTAGTCACGCATACCCAAGATGAAGCCTAACTAGCACTAAGTAATACAGCTTAAATGCTTTTTCTTTGCTCGTACAGACCACCCTCAAGACAGAGTTTCATATGTATTATGAAATTTTCATATGTAAGGATGAAAAAATACCACATGTACCGGAATATAAGACTGATTTTTTTTCAATTTTTAAATTTAAATTTGTAGGGTCATCTTATACTTGCAAACATAAGAATGAAATTTTTGGGATATAGTAAGAGCAATTATTTTTTGAGGATAGTCCTTTACATAAGTCAAATGTAGTCCTTTATATAAGTTCAAAGGAATTACATGAGTCCAAATTTTGTTTAAGTGCTTTTACTGAACTATGAGAACACCACTCACTACAAAAAGTTAATATTTAATTTTCAAGGCTATTATATTCCCCAAATTGGTGTCAGTTATAAATAATAACCAATGATGGCCATATATCATAAGAGCTAATTGAAGCACATGAAAAGTCATTCCAGAAGTTTCATTTGTAACCCCAACATTATAAACAACACAAGAGAAATTCAAAACTAACTGACAATAATTGCAATGAAAGAGGCTAGTCTCAGATGTACTGTTCCTTTCCATTTTCCCAAAGTGGTCTCAGTCTTTGGAAAAGAGCAACTCTTGCATGGAAATTTCAAAGAGATTCTAAAGAAAAGCTGATTGAGTTTATTTCGACATACCAGCATATATGCTATTAACCAGAGATGAGTGTAATCAGTCATCATAAAAGCAATTGATAATATTGAGATACATTTTCATGAAGATTGATAAAAACCAATTTGCCCAAATCTGAAGTGCTGAAATGTAGAATCATCTTATATTAAGGTAAATAAAGTATTTCATATCCTGCTTCCCCAGGTTTTTGAGAAACTGATAAAAAAATGTGTTTTCTTCCAGCTTCCTAGCTATTCATTTGAAAAGGATTGTCAACTATCAGAAAATAAATTTCACTCCAAGATGAAAAAACCTAATATAACATTCCTAAGAAGTTGTCATGATCAAATTAAGGTGTTTCAAATCTTCATAGCAAAAAATTGCAAATTAATAAAGGAAATATCATTAACAACTACAATTGAAAATTGCCACCATTATCATTTTGCCATTATTAATTCATTGGAGAAACTTATAAACTAAATGAATTACAGCATACATTTCCTCTATAAAGATTCTAGCATGCTCAGCCCAGTTAGAAGAAGATAGATCCAATCATCAATCAATATTTACTGCATATACAATAAGTTCTATCATAGATATTATCTTGTGATTTAAGTTAATGTTTTTTAATCAAATCCATAGGTGCAACAACTAATAATACAAATTTCAAATTCAATTCAAAATTTTCATTTTTATTTTATGAAATTCCAATCCAAATTCTTATGATTGGAATTTATGTGGGTACTAACTAAAATTGGATATATTTGCTAGTGAGTTGCTATATCACAGTTATGACACCTCTAATTACAATCTGTCTGAATATTACATCCACATGAACAAAGTGGAGGAAAAAGTAAAATTTCAAGAATGCATTATACATAAATCAATACTTTCAATCCATTTCTCACAATTATGCAAAGCCTTGACCTCTTCAAAGATATCCATCAAGGACAATACTTGATACATCACAATTGCCAGCTTAAGTACTTAATACACCATATATATCACCTCTTTAGCATTTCAATTAGGTAATACATACATGTATTATTTTACATGTTAAACCTTAATACAAAATAATAATACTTTTTTAATAAACTAATAGTTAAAGAAAGAGAACGCTTCTTCTGGATGAAGTAATAATTTGAGTTGAGTTATGGATTTTAATTCTGTAATGCAACTAAAAAACAGTAGTGCACCTGATTCTTTAAGTTTTAAGACAGAAGCTTGAAGAACTATCACAACTAGAGTTATGAGAAAAAATATAAGTAAACAGAATGAAAGGGAAGATACATTAGAGTAATCTAACAATATCAATCAATCATTAAAATAGGCCTGATGGAATCTGGTTTATTGTAAACATTAATTAATTAGTCAATTTGAAATTCCACTTCGCATACTTCTATTCCTTCCATGTATTGTTCAAAGCAACAATGAATATCCTGATTATAAACATGTATCTTATCACAAAAGGTAAAATACACGAAAAAGTTACACAAAATATTGACAAATTACAACTCTGCAAAATCAGAATTATATTTTGCTATTAACTAAGGACCCTAAATAAGTCAACGTAACAAATTGCCCACCACCCATATTCAGGCATTTGCAGAGTTGTAAATTGGATAAGCTGAGCTGACCATCACATTCCATGTCTACATAAGTGCAACTTACACCTACTCTCTAACTCTCATTCCTGATATAAAAACACATATATAAATTTAGTATCTATGAAGGTCATAAGAGCAACCCACAAGGGTCGTCACCTTACAGTAATGTGTGCTTATTCTGTTAGATATTAGCAGATCAATGGATTTTAAAGTAAAACAGTGCACATGTCTTCCAAAAATTAAGTCTCTCTCAACACAATTTCATATGAGGCAACTATTACTTTGAGAAATCTTGTCTACCTCCTCCCGTAGCTTCTCATCAGTCACAGAAACTGGTTAAAAACATTATTTACCTTCAATTTCACCTTATACCTTCCAAACACAAAAATGTGTGGTTTATGATATTATATTAAACAAACAGTCTTATAGAAATAAAGTCTTCCAAAAGACAATGAATGTCATTTTTTCAGCAGATGAGAATTTAAACAGGGAAATGTTTTATACCTATTTACAACAGCTGTACTAAACTTGATAACAATTGCTATTGAAAAAAGATGGATTAGAGCAATAATCATCATCATGTGTTTTGTAGGAGAATGAGTCTATAAGATGATAGAAATTTACTCAATTTCAGGGAATGTAGTTCTTCCATTTTCCTCCTTAGCTCATCACTCTTCAACAGGCCTTGCGCACTTTGTACAACGACTACATATATTTACTAATTAACCAAACTATGATCTTTATACGAGCTCAACAAATAATAATATGAATGCATGACAACCTCCAAACAGTATCAACAATATTGAAATCACTTTCAGCCATAAAAATGATGTAATCTCATGATAAAAACATTAGATTACATCAAACCATAGTGAAACTAAACACAACACAACATCAAAACAAGATTTCCAATATACTATGCACATATCTCTTTGCATACTCAAAATCCAAATATTTGTATTGAAGGGAAATGATTTTACAATGGTAGTATAATATCTCATCCACACATGAAACAAGGTTTGCACAGCCTTAACTTGAAACATTATCCTGAATTAAGGGGAGAAACAATCATTACTAAATAACAAGACATATTAGAAAGCTAATCCTTCCCTCCCTGCCTACATTTTATCAGTGAAGAGATATTTCAATTGTTTCCTAAATAATAAAACAAAATGAAAATACACCATAAAAATCTATGCTGATTTAATCTTTCCACATCATTGGATAAATACTTCTCTATAAATAAATAAAGAGAATATCTCTCTGATACTTGATGAGACTAGAATTAAATCACTGTTATAACTTCAAGAAAAAAACAATAACAAGTGATAACAGAGTTAAGATAAACTAAATAAAATGTTTAAGAAAATAAACAATATTTGGAATTAATGACTTACTAGGTATAAGAAGTTGATAATTCTTTATCAGAAACAAATGATTATAATTAAATTAACCTATGTTACTGGTGACAACTCTCTAATCACGACCTTTTATACCCAATATAGAATTGCCATAGTAAAATACTGTGCATTTACACCCAGAAAAACTTGTAATGCCTCTAAATGAGGAAGGAATAGCTATAATAGAAATTCACATTACATGAGAAAATAAAGATGACAATATAGTTTTGGCAAAAATAGTAACTTCTTAGACATTGAAATGAATATAAACTTTAAAGTTGCAAACTCACTGCATTTCAGGAGTTGAAAATAAAATATCTACATAACACTAAACCAAGTGCTAAATACTGAAATAGTGATCACATGCTAACCACTAGAGGAAATTTAAATAATATGACTAATTTCATCACAGTTATTTGCCAACAAATACGGCAATTTCACGGTCAGTGAAAAATCACAGAATAACAATTTTCTGCTAAAACAGGCCAACACTCACCATTCATGCTAGAAAATAAGTATTCATAACAACAAATGACCAGAGGTTCTTGGTCATAATTCTATCAACATGTATAAATTCTTTATTTTGTTACATGGCAAAACGTAACAAGAGAATGATTAAAGAAAGACAATTCTATCAAGTTATGCATTCACTCTGGATTTAACATTAGTATCAGAAATTAAGGAGGGAACATCTTAGAAAATTGAGCCATCCAAACAAAGATAACAGACAACAAAAAACTGAGTGGCGAGAAAATAAATTAAGGGAGAATAAATATCTTCACTCACATTACGAGAACATCTGGCACAAGAACTAATGAGACAAAATCCTACGACAAGCTTGTGTATGCCCCAATACAAATTCATGAAAGAACCTCAATAAGGTTCTCCAAGCAACTCCCAGTTGTACAGTACAATAGTTCAAAGAAGACAATATGGAATGCTAATTTTGACTTGAACATATTGTCAACTGCACTATAACTTTCTCATTACATTAAAAAAATACGTCAGAGAATAAATGGATTCCTATTGTCCATATACAAACGTAGCAGCTTATTTGAATAAACTGAAATAGCTCTCATTGGTTAAAGGGAAATAAGTTATGATGAGCATGAGAAGTCTTCGTTTTGAAGTTGCAGATGATGCATACTCACAGGAATATGGAATGAGAATAACATTGACACAACATTGGAGATTCCATTCAAATGTACCAAACACAGGCCACTCATCTCTTTAAAATAAATCAAAGTAAAATTTTAATTTACAAAATTAACTTGAGTGATGGAGAAAACAAAAATAACTTTTTTTAGAATTTTAGTAGAATACTTTACATAGCGTGTAAAACCAATTTTGCCACGGTGTACAAGGAGAATTCTCTCCAACATTGAATCGGAAAATCTTCTCTTGATTGAAACCTAAAGGTGATGTGACACACAGCAATATTCCCACCAGATAATGGCTTAGACAAGGCAGAGGAGTGAGGGAAGTGGGGGCAGGATTTTCATTCCCATAAGAGGACCCTGGGCAGAGTCCAGCGAGGTTCAAAAGCATCAACTGAGAAACTGACATTACCTGCTCCTTACCAGAGGTGTTGGTGACAGGGGAAGTGGTACCTCGAGACATAGACTTCTGCACAGTTACGTTCCTCTTCAGCTTGATCTTCCTCCGCTTGTTACCACCGTCCACATTCAGACTGGAGGCTTCCTCTTTGTCACAATCTGAAGCTCTCGGCAATGGACAGTTTGCAGGTAGCCTCGATTCTGGAGGGTCAGGATTGCGTGACACAGGTAAACCCAAACGCGAGTGAATTGGCTTCTTCTTGGCGACTGAGGAATCTGAGACACAAATAAGGAGTTGAAATGACAAGGAATAACAAGTGTGAAAAATAGTGACATGACTGGGACTCGAACCCAGGTCTCCCACTTTCCGGGCAGGTATTCTAACCACTGAACTACCATGCCACGTCTCTTCCACACTGTTTAGGGAATGCTATTTTTCAAACTTGTTATTCCTTGGGATTTAGCCGCACAACTTCAATGTGCAAAGTTAACACCTTTACCTCAATCCTTAAGGAGTTGAAATGAGTTATTTTGCAAGTGAAATTTTGTTATGTTGCCAACAAACACAAATAAGTTAAATTACTGAAGGATCTATAAAGCTCTATATATTTCTAAAAATTTTTAAACACCATATATTCTCTATTAATTGAGGGTAATGATGGTATAAGTTTATACATAGCGACTTTGCCATTTTAGTATAATATAGTCTCAGCATTGTCTAGGGCAGAGGTGGGGAGCCTGTGGTCTTTTTGGATGTTCAGTGAGACTTTTCTTTCATCTCCTGAATCATTTTCACAACCTTTGTCTTCCAATCAAAATGGTTTCTTTTGGAGCAAATGGTATGGTGACCTTCTAATAAAAAACAATCCTCCATTCCCAGTCAACAGCATAACTGACAAAATTTGAGATCACTGATCAACTACAGGACTATGTTCCCATGCAATCTAATAAAAATAGCAAGAAGAAAAAAAAATTAACTTAAAAAGGCAGGTGAAATGTTTAACTTTGTTCTTATGGAAACGCCTTCTGCTTGACCTGTCAACAAATATGGGAAGATTTGGAAAATAAGAAGTGTCCTATCACCACCCAGATTTAAGCACTTCATGACATGGGATATTTTACACCTGCAAAATCTTTAGTCAAGTCTGCACTTGATTCATGGTAATTTTTAAACATTACATATGAAATTACCATGATACTGTAGCTCTCCAACTTGAGTACCCTTCAAGACAAACAGCAGATCTGACTGATTAAAAATTCCATTAATACCGGCATAGAACTGCACATTCATATTGTGTGCGCAATATACTCTGCCAACCATACAATTCACTCATCAATATTGTATAAACAATACCTGCTTAATAATGCACCAAAATCATGCACTGAAATGCACTAACTATCAAAATAAGTAATGTAAGTGATTTCTCAAGAGCCACATACACTTCAGCTTTGTTAAATACATCTGCATGGCTGGAGGAGGAGCAAGAAAAAGGATTTGTTTGGGGAGAAGGCCAATCATGTACATTAAGATTAAAGTAACAATTCTGTGAAACAGAGATTCTCATAATTTCCCTGCAGTTCCAAGAGAAATCAGTCTCTATCAACTCAGTGTTACTACTTGCTATACATTGGGTCTTTTCCTTAAACACCCAATCAGTAAACTTGAATTAAAATTTTGTCCATTGACTTCCAGTCCACTCCTGAGCTTGACCCCTAAATGTGTCATTTAGACCCCTAGGGAATACATTCTTATTTAGTACAAAAAGTAGTATATTAAAAGTAACAGCAAAGATATCAGAAGACTAATAACCTAAGCAAAGATATAACTCAAGGGAGATAATGAGCATTTATGAGTTTGCTAATGTGTCACTTTAATATACTCATCCCTGATTGGTCTTCCCCACTGTCCCCTGAGAGAAGTCTGCTTTATTTCTCCTACCCTTCAGCCACAAAGATAAAATTTTACAGATCTTAGAAATAAACCGCAAAAATAATTACCTGTAGAGAGTTCACTTTTACTTGAATATATATTTGCACTGTTCCTTTCTCCATCAACTGGGTTCAACCTGAAAATTAAAATAAAAATCAAATTTTGCAAGCCAAAAATTCTTAACTTCATGAATTTGGAACCTTAACTGCTATTAAATGTACATGACAACTTTTGACTTACTTGCTGGTTAGACTTTGAAATGCTGACTGAACTAATCTCACAGGCATTGTTTGGGTTGCATTCTTGGCCTGAAATATTACAAGTAATGTTGTGAGAGCACAAAATAAAAGAGGATGTACCTCCAGATTCAAACAACTGAATGAGGCACGAATAAATATCAGTAAACAAAAAATAGTGACGCTATATACCAATTATCCCCCATGTATAAAAGGCTCCCATGTAAATGAAATACCTTAATTTGGAAAAATGAATTGCATAAAGTTACTGTGATCAAGATTTATTCATCATAGAACCTGAAAAAAACTCAAGATCACTGTCAAAACTCTCAATCATAATATAGTTCCTTAACTAGTCCTCGTCTGTGTCTGAAGATAAATCATCATCCTCATACATTAACTATAGGGGCAAAAACAAAAAGCACAATTAGCAACAATGCAAGTAGAAAATCTACTACCTTTGTTTAAGACATCTTGTTTCTGGATCCCAATGTTTTCTGAACAAAAACCATCCAATACTTGGGGTAATATGGAAATTCACTGAATTCCAGATGCATTACGTGAATAATATTTGCTTAATAGTGCTGATCTACGAGGCACTTGGTCTGTTTTGCACTATATTTTGGTTGGGTTGGATTTTATTGTGGTTTTCGAATTATAAATACATAAAAAATTCAATACACAATCAAATGAAAGTGGAAAACCACCCAAACTGATATATTATGAAGGAACCAATAGTTTGATTAATTGAGCTTACTTTATTCACTCGTTCCGCTCTCCTTCTGCTTAATTCAGCACGCAAATCACCATCATTGGTTTGCTTTTCCTTTGGCTCAGTATCCTCAACTGAAAAACAAAAGCATTTTTAAATGTAGCCTTATTTTAAAGGAAAATCCAATCATTTTTAATGCCAAAATCAAAACATTTCCCACCAACCTTCCATTCCTTTCACTTTGCTGAAACTCTTCTTCAAACGCTTATTTTTCTTCTTCTTTGGAGATCTTATCTCTGAAGAACTAGTCTCTTCAGGCTCTTTGGCTCTAGGTACAGCAGGCATGATTTTGGATGAAATGACCGCTGGCTTCACAACCTTTGATTCTGTTCCTTTGAATCTTGACTCACTGTCTGACTGACATTCATCACTGGACCAACTGTTTGTCACTGTACCTTTGTTTGGGCTTCTTGCAGGGATTACATCTCTCTCTACCTCACTTTTCTTGGGGGGAGAGGATTCTGTCACCTTGACTTCAAGCCTGGCATTGTAAGGCCTCATTTTAGTTAACTCTACTTTACTTTCAGGACCTTTCCTTGGTGGTCCATTTAGTCTACCAGCACGCCTATCACTGTCCTTTCGATTGGGTTTACCATCCGGTCTAAATATCCTATTGTCTCTATGATTTGGAGGCCTGAAACCAGAAATGCGGAGAGGAGATTTGTACCGTCTTGAAGATGATTTTCCTTGTGGTTCTGGTGATGGACTAAGACTTGGAGTGCGAGAGGAAGATCTAACCGGAGAAACTCTGCGAGGAAGTTTTGAGGGGCTGTATTGCTTCAAAGGAGACGCACCCCTTGGACTATGTGATCTGTCTTTTGAATGACCACTTCTTGACCTGTCCCTCCGATCAGAGATGGGAGAAGACGATCTCCTTTTGACTGCTTTGGAACTATCTCCAGTGGAACGTTGGGAACCTGGAGGTGTGTCAAAGTCTCTGCTTCTCTTTTGCTGTGGTGAACCTGACCAGTCTCTCTCCCATGTTCGGGAAGTGCCCTTGTGAAGCGGAGACCTTGATCTTCTCCTCTGTCGAGATGGAGATATGCTTTTGTTTGGAGAATTAACAGAGGTACCAGGAGCATTGGAGGCGGGCCATTTGTGAGGTGATGATGACCACTCTCGGGATACACTCAGAGAAACACCCATTCCATGGTTGGAATCAGATCGTGATCCCCAGTGTGGTGGAGTGACTTCATGGGGAGAACTACCCACTGATGGATGGTGAGAGGAGTGCAAAGATTTTGCAGGGGGAAGCTGATTTTTGTGTTGGTAAGGCTCCCTTCTTCCTACAGGGGAAAGGCTTTCTGTTGATGGTGAAATTTTCCTCTTAATAGGTGAATTCCTTCCTCCTCTTTTAGGGAGCTGCTGGTACTTATCAAATCTACCTCTACTGAGAGGGGATGGCGAACGGTTACGACCATAAACGCAAGGCCTATTTATCCTTCTGTCGTCTTCCTTAAGAGGAGATCGATCATGCATGTAATCTTTGGATTTATCACCTTTACTTAACCTAGACAACTGACTTTCATTTGACTTTTTCTCATCCAAGGCAGATTTACCCTCAGAGTCCTTCACAGATAAACTTTTGCCATTTGCTTTTTCTCCTCCCTTGGTGGAGCCACTATCCAGAGGTTTATTCTTGTCTTGTCTATCACTGGGTTTAGCATTTTGTGAATCCTTGTTAAGGTGGCTGCTCTTTCTGGAAGGCTCATCTTCATTTTGCTCAGACTCAAATTCATTGAAAAATTTTCCAAGACTGTCTTCATCTTGAAGCAAGAGCTCATCGTCATCATCGTCCAAAATAGATTCATTGTCCACTTTGTTGTTTTTGTCTGAACCCTCACCTGGTTTATCACTCTCACTTGACTGGTTCAAAAAATCTTCTTCATAATCATCATCGCTGTCCCCAGAGTTAGAGTCTTCAAATCGACTGAATTTAGACGGCACTGTAAGAAAATAAACGTAAACATCAATCATGATTAAGGTATACAGATGATACTGCACATTAAATAATGGAAAAAAGGCTTGTAACAGACTTAGAAAAGGTCTGATGAGAAATAAAGAGGTTTACTAATTAATGAAGTGATGAAAATTAGCATTGAATGAAAAAAATGGAGACTCAAATGTCAACAAATATTGTAAGATAAAATTGTTGTGGACGATTATGAATAATGAAACAAAATACTTGTGATCATAGCTTAAAAGTAGTGAGAACCTAAAAAACACAACTTTGGCTGACAAACTTTGTCCAATAATACTTACCAGAAAGACAATTTTGTAAAAATCAAATAATTTATCACATCAACATTTCTCAGAAAACCACATTTTTAAACATTAAGAACTTTTAGCACTTACTGTCTCTACATTTATAAGATATCTTCTCCTTTCAACGTGAGTAAAACAAGTTCTATTATCAAAATCAGTAAAACGGATTAACAAGTAGTAGTACTGTACCTGAGATTTTTTTCTCCTCTTGCTTTTCCTTCACTTCAGTCTTACAGTAGCGATCTTGAGGTAACACTAGTGGTGGTGGTGGGTCAGATTGTTTGGATGGCTCAGCTTGGTCTAACGGAAGCTCTAATGGGACAATTGCTATCAAATTGGTATTCACCCTTCCTTGGTGGAAATTCTGGAATAAAACGCAAACGGAATGGTCACAGGCATGCAATGCAACCGGATGGCTAAGAAATGCACAAACATTGTTAACACTTTCAAGCAGAATACATGAAATTACTAAACTTGTAAGAAGAGATTAATCTAATAACTCATAACTTGATATTATTACTTCACATTCATCGTTTGGAAACACAAGTAAATTATCCCACGATGAACAACCTTATCTCATAAAATGACTCTTTCGATCCGATGAAGAGAGAAATTAAACCGCTTTACGACGAATAGAAATGAATTAATACCGTCGAAAGTATTCTGTAATTGTTGGCCGATTTCAGAATTAAAAAGGAAAAGTTAAATTTAATATAGAACTGAATAAGAAAATATGCTACAAATTTACATACCCCTCTTCTCTTGCGGAATGGCCTGCTTATGGGTTTTGGTCGTCTTCGTGGAGCAATCACAGTAGGTTTACTCTTTATGGACTGCAAAGCTGCAAGACGGAGTGCTTCCAAATCTTCATCGTCGCTGTCCTCGGCCATATTATCTGGCTGCAAGGAAATTATTATAGACGTAATGAAGAAATACGTAATACTAAATAATCCGACGAATGTTAACTTATTTCCGACGAATGTTAACTTATTTCTCATCACGCAACGTAACCCCTAGTTAAAATGTAATATATTTATCGCATATGGTAGTTAGTTGCGTGTGGCCAACTAAACTAGAACTATTCCACCACTATGGAAATTCCGCAAGTTACAAACCTACCTATAACCAGAAAAAAATAATTATATTCACCAAAGATTAAACAATAACAGATATCCGAAATAAAAGGAAATATTTACTAAACCTAGCCGATGAAACGGAATGACAAATATGCTAAGTTAATCTAAACTATTTTTAGTGCCCATATCAATGTTTCGAATTACATATTAGCTACACTTACGACATTATTATCACATAAGGATTAGCAAGGTATAAAATTCAGTTAATGTTTTTTCCTTATTACGACTAAAGCAACATTAAGAAGAAATTGTGCTGTTTTCTATATCAACTTTCTCCAAAGAAAGTTGAATGACGGGACATCTAAATTATGCTGTCAAAACCCCAAGCAATATTTAAGAAAATAACTCTTGCGAACATTCAAACTATGAAGTAAATGACTCTTACCTTCGTGACAGCATCCATGAAATAATTATATCCAACACTTAGCACCGAAGTAGCCGTTTTAAAGGATAATTGTCCACAAATTCGCGAGTCTGTCACTATGGCAAAATAATGCCCAGCTTCCCTTTCTCTAATGATTAGTTACCATAACGATAGAGGTCACAGCGTACCCGTTAAAAAGAACGATGAAAAGTTTCAGGCGTGCTTTCAAACTAGTGTTACCGTTACTTGTAAATTGTAAACATATTATACGCACCTAATTATGATGATATGTTCACTTATTATTCTTTAAATGCGTGAATGTGAAGATATCACCACGTCTACTGAATAATTTTTAAATTAATGCAAATATTCTCATACTTTTGATAAATTATCTCAAATTTGCAAATGAAATAAGCATACCTCGTAAGTAAGAAAATTTCCCATTTATAAACGGCAAATAATACAGAAGAGAACAGCTCTTTACATTACACTCTCCTAGCGCAGTAAAATATGGAGAGCTGTTCGTAAATTTCCTTTCTCCAATTTCTTTTATAGTAGCATAATATTTCTCTATTCATCAGCAATTTTGATCTACATAGATAAATATTGCAAAAGGGCAAGTTGAAACTTCCATCTTTACATTTACCGTACACCCTAAGCTTCTTAGTCTCAAGTGCACTGGTATGACATGCTCCCATTTATTGATGAAGAATTTGCTCACCTGATCAAATTCAAGCAAAATGTGGAAAGCTTCCTTTTTGGAAAACTTACAGTGGATGAATTAATAACATATCAATCTTAGTATTTTCTATTATCATTGTATGTTCAGTTTTGATGTAATAAGATTAGTTTTTCAAATAATTCGTTTTAATTTTTAATAATATTAATAATAATAAATATCAATTTAAACTATTTCACTTTTTCCACTGTACTGCAATTGATAATGTTATGCATTCTGTCCATAAATTGAAATACAACCAAAACTCAAGGTTGACAATATTTAGTACTCTTTATCCTTTCTCTTAGCAAGCATGGGTTTGATATGCACATGCAAATAAAGTTTAAAGGCATGTTAGCTGGGAAAGCATATTCTAGGTGGTGCCAGCTGGGGAAGATAAATCAAATTTGGTCCTGTTACCATGTCTTGATGAATGGAATATTTGTCTTTTGATACAGGATAGAGAAAATTGTATCTTTCATTCACTTTCGTCTCATGAAACTGCAGTTTTGCTCAATCGCTGTGATGATGTGAAAGTTAATGTGGTAGGAATGATGCTGAATAAAGCCATTGATTAAGGTATCTCCTTTTAGAATTCTATGAATATTGTTACATGTTGTGAGATATACTGTAGAGTACGTCCATATGCTCACATGAGTGGACTTGTTCTGCCTCTATCATTCTAACTTGGTGAGGAAAACAAGGTCAAACTACCTCACTCCTCATCTTTCCCAGTAAGCATAATTTTTCTTTACTTGCTCTTGTAGAAGAGAATGAAATTTCAACCAGCCTTTAGGGTGAATACTTAACTGGTAGGCAATCAAATATATATTTGAATGTAAACCAACTTAAGTTCCCTTATATAAGAGAACTTAATTTGGTTTGTGTTCTTCAAAGTTATTCCATCAAATTATTTGCCTTTCTCCATGTGAATTCTTTTTACTAACTTACTTCAAAAAATGAAAGGAGTCATATTTACCTGATGTAATTTATGATAATTCAGAAATTTTATAGGTAGATATCAACTTATCATATTCCTATTATCGAGTCCATCTTTCCTTTATACTCTCAATGAATCTTGCTAGATGAATATGCAATATTGCATTGCAATGCATTGCATATGCATGCAATACCTAATATTCTTCTCTGGTTTAACCATTGAATTTAATCGAATAATCTTCTTGTAGATATTACTACTTTTACAATCCCAATCAATTAAAATCTCTCCTGCCAGCCAACGTTGAATGTTCACCTGAATGAGACAAATTAGGAATGTTTTTTAAATGCCTAAATCATCAAAATTATCATTAGTAAGAAAAATCTGTTACATTGATAACTTAACTTGAAATTTGTTTTACAAATGTGTTGGATATTTTTCCCTCACGCTCAAAAACGGTTTATATCACCCATATCAACGGTATCCACAGCCTGAAATTTTCGTAACGAATTACCCGCCGAAACATTTGACACGCTATGATAGCGCTGCAATCGCTGCAATAAAGTTATTCGAGTATCCCGCCAAAGTGAATCTGTAGAAAGTGTTATTTTCAGTAACAATTATGTTTCCGTTGAATAGCGAAGTAACGCTTGATAATTCTAATGATGGTTTGTTAATGACGTTTATTTCTATTCTTCAATCCCAGTCTGTCTTCTTCTCGCTTAATGTTAAGGTTTCTTCCAAATTTCAGCTTCTAATCCAGACGATTCATCTTCTATCAGTAATATTAAAAGTGAAATAAGTTCGTTAGTGAAAAGAAAATTTGAGCTTGAAACTCAAATAGCATCAACTCAGCCTCAAAAGTTTGGGAATGTGCTGGATGTACTAGGAGTAACTGTTCCACTTTCTCTAAATGTAAATTATAGAGAGGAAAGTCAGCGTTTACATTTTAGCAAAAAGCTTCATTTTTATAAACTTTGTGGTAAGTAAGCAGATTCCATGCCTAGAATCTTCAGATATTTTTGTTGCACGACCTGTAGTGAAGTATTATCTGCGCCTTATTTGGAAATCTTTTTGACAGGCATTTATGCAAGGTCGGAAGGAGATGAAACAAGAGTTTTTTTTCGTTCCATTCATAGCTCCAAAGAATATTCAGTTTGTATTATGAGAAACGAAGGTATTTAGATTTTTCTTAATAAATATACTGTGTTAAATTTTTTAAATGATTGATTTTTTAAACGATTTCATATTCTGACAGATCACATGGAAGTGACCAAGCATTTCCTACCTCCAATGGTTCCCCTTGAAGAATTAATTGAAAACTACCTCAAAAATAGTAGTAAAATCAGTGGTTTCTTTCGAAAGATATATCACTACATAGTAGTTTACGATAACCGAATAAGTCAAATGAATGATCTCAAGGTAAGTTGAGATGGAAACATTTGCGAAAATGGTGTTATCTGATATATTCCATAGTACATTATGTATAGATCTTCTCTTGAAACGATTTTTTTCAGAATAGCGAAGATATTAAAAATATTGAGTTTTTTTCCTCTCACTCTACCCACTTTATAAAACTCAAAGTACTTCTTGAAGGGGAATTTTCCAGGGCCTTGAACATTCATCTAAAATATCCAGCAGACTTTATTTTTCCTCAGACATTACTCTTAGATGGTGGAAGTAAGTGAAATCTTATCAGTATTATTATTTATATTCCAGTATTTTTTAGTAATGTTTAACTGACTATTCTTTTGTGAACAGTATTTCTTGCCGAAATAATTTTAGCTGAGGAATGAAGATGCAAACTGAACATCCCTTTGAACGATATGTTATTTGGCCTAAAAAAATAATAAATATTTGCTCTTGGTGGCTGTATGTCTCAATTTTGATCGGATCTTCACAAGTACAACCAGATAACTTACTCAGATCTTAGTAGCCATAAAATCTGAAGGAATTGAACTATAAATGTGTATCATATATTGTTCCATAAATTCTAAGCATTAAAATAATGTATGCCGTGTTCAAATCTTTTAGCACATAATTTACAAATAAATTTCGGCATCATTTTAATCATCCCATCATTTCAACTTAAATTTTGTTATTTATCAATATAATAGTGCATCATCATCGTAGCTTACCTTAAATATGTATCCATTTTCTATATTTAGTTAATTAATTTGTAATGATTTTTTCAAATGTATAGATAATCAGGAAGTTCTGTGAACTATATACTGCAAATCAAGGAATATTTTGTCACAATCACTGTAGGTAACATTTTCAATTTAAAGTAAATTCACTATTTTTTTACAGGTTTGTCCGACAAGGTAAAACAAACCTTGCTGAAGAGGTGTCAAGCATTTAAAAGGATGCCCCTTTTAGAGGCCATAAGAGAAGTCCTTCCATATTTAACATCTTTATAGTGTCATTTTTGTACTAGATGTTGTACATACATAAGTTAATGATGAAATGAATAATGAGAAATGTTTTTTACCAAGATAATTCTGGGTAAGATTATATACACCTTTTAAATATCACAACGTATCATAAACGTTAATTTAATGAATGAAAATTTAATTAAGTCATATTTCAATTTGAATTTTTCCAAAGAGAAAAGGTACCTAATTCTTTAAAGTTAGCAAGTTCTAAAATGATTACTTGAATAGCTACAATTTCATTCAGGAAGCTGAGGTCATGAAAAGAAAATTTTGCCTCTAGTTTTGAATATATCTTTGATTTTGTAATTGAAAATTAAGAGGTAAAATTCAAGTTATTGTGAGCTGTGCAGTTTATCTTGGATTGTAATTCTGTTAGTAGTTTAGGTTTTTTAACATGAAAGTTAAAAATAAATATCAGAAAGCAGTGTCATCTCTCTTCCCTTTTTATAGTCATAAATTCATCTCCTTTTATTGAAGACTCATCATAGTTTATAAATGTGTTACTTGTAAATATAAGGGTTGTTAAAAAATTATTTAAAGAAATTTTAGTTTTTACTCTTTATTGTACATAATTTTAGCAAACTTGACATTTGTATAATGTAATCATAAAATAAAAACAAGTTTAAGGGATAAAATCTTTGCTGATGATGTAATATAGACATTTTTGAAATTCTATATCACTGAAGCCATGAAAATAATTGGGTTTACCATACCTTTGGTGTTTTCCAGTAGATTACAATAAAGTATTTACATATAAATCCTTGAATCCAGAAGTAATCCTGCACCTCAAAACCGTGAGAAGAAATTATCCTCATCTTGGGCTTTTTATTCATATATATGACAATGCTCAGGATTAAAAGTAAGATTTCTTACCATAAAAATTGTTAAAACGGGTTAATTTGTATTCAGATCATTATGGTTAAAAGGAGCAACTTTGCTCAAGACATCAAAATCTAAAAGAGACCAAAAATTTGTAGAAGTAATCCAAGCTCATTTCTTTCTATCATGTTTCAACTAAATCTTTGGCAACAGTTTGCAAATTTAAATTCTTTAGGAATGATTTTTACATAATAAGTGAACAAATCTTATTTGAACTATGATTAAGAAAAATAATGGAAATCAAAAAAGTAACAAGGGCAATAACCATTTCAGTAGAATTTCCTTAAGATTACAGCAATTTTTTGAAAATTTCAAAATGAGAATCTTACGAGAGATAACAATTCCTTGAATACAGCTTATCAACAAATGTGAAGTTTTGGATTACACAAAATCACATTTTTTCAGATACTTATGGCCAGACAGATAAATTACTTGGATCTTAGTGGCCATGAAATCTGAAGGATATAAACGATAAATATATGTCATATTATTGCATAAAATGCTCTTTTAATTAACAACAATATCTATACATTCTTTAAAAGAACACATATTAGGATAATTCAACTGATTTTTTAATAGTGTAGCTAAAAAATTTCCATGATCTTTTTTTAAATCAAGACCTTGCACCAAAGAATAAAAGAAAGTGGCAATGCCATTCATCACTTTTTTCCAAAACTAAACTTTCATTTTAAATCACTTCTTTGATGAACTCATAAATAAGCAAACAATATAAATATGTTGCTTCCACTGCTGTAGATCACAGTCACAAAAATACTCTTAGGTAACTTGCCCACACAGCAAGTCTGATATGACTAGGAATGACATGAAAGCATTTTTTTAAATCCTGTCATCCTGATGGACCAGTAGCATATTGATTTAGCCACAAATATACATTTCATTTTTAGGAAAATAAAATTAATCACACTACCTTCCTTTCAAAAAATTAAAAAGGTCACTCACTTAGGTGAGTTACCCCATACTGTAAAATTAAGGTTGTTGAGATATTTCTCACACTTAACGAAATGTCAGGCACATTTTGTGTATCTTAAAATTTTTAACAGATACTTTACTTAAGAATCTGCTCCAAAAAGTCAGATTCCAATACTGCTTCAATGTGACAAATACTAGCACTTTCACTACCATCCTTCTGATAAACAATACTAGCATCTGCAGCATCTCTCCGGCTTCCCAATCCAGTGCTATTCAAGGCATTATATGACAAGGAAGCAGATGAGCAAATAGCACTGGTTGAAAAGTTGCTTTCGCTCAAGGCAGTGAAAAATGAATGTAATTCTTTGATCGAACGAATGCTACTCATGGTCAGCAAAAGTTTTCCACCACTTACAGGATTCTCCACCAAATGCTTATTCAACTGAAATGTAAGATAATGATCAATTGTAGAAAATAAGAGTGATACCAATGAAGTGAAAATGTTTTTTTTAATTTCCTGGGCTGTACAATTCTAATTGTCAAAAAAATTTTTCTGTGTATTGGTATATACACATCACCCTAACATACATTGTTAAGGGCAGCCATTTTGAAAGCTTAGTCTATGTTGGCAGTCAAAAAGGTTACATGTGTTTAACTGTGTTCGGCGATTTTTGACTTGCCGCAAAAATGGAACAAAGAATTTGCATTAGAAATGGAATAAAGTGCTGCATCACATTTTAAATGTTGCTTTTGGTGAATGTTCAATGAATAAAACAAGCGATTATGGATCATTACCGAATCACTATCTGTGAGGTAGCTGATGAGGTTGGCATATCATTTGACTCATGCTAAGCAATTTTTATGGATGTTTTGGGCATGAAACTGGTGGCAGCAAAATTTGTCCCAAAATTGAACAAAAGCAGCACCGAATGAACATTGCTCAAGAGTTGCTGAATGAAGTCAATGATGATCCAGAACTTACTAAATGGGTTATAAATGGTGACAAAATATTGCATTAAAACTAAGGCCCAATCATCCCAATGGAAACCTGAAGAACTTAGATCGAAAAAAGCATGTCAAGTTTGATCGAATGTGAAGGTTCTGCTAACAGTTTTCTTCGATTTCAATGACATAGTGCATCATAAGTTCTTGCCACCACGTCTTGAGGTAAATAAAGAATATTACCTGGAAGTTCTACACCGTTTGCATGGAGCAATCCAAAGAAAACAATCAGGCCTGTGGCAAAACAATTCATGGCAATTGCACCACCATAACACACCAGCTCACTGCTTGCTCATGAATTTTTGGTAAAAATCAACACCATTGTCTCAACCACCTGACATGCGACATGGCCCCCTGTGATTTCTTCCCAAAACTGAAAAAAACCTTGAAAGGGCAACTTTTTGGCTACATTGAGGAGATCAAGACAGAATCGCTGAAGGAGCTAAATGCATATAACCTTTTTGACTGCCCACAATAGACTAAGCTTTCAAAATGGCTGCCCTTAAAAATGTACATTAGGGACATGTGTACCAAAAACATGTCCCTAACGATTTTTTTTGTGTACACGCACAAAAAAAAATTTTACAATTGGAATTATACAGCCTGGGAAATTTTAAAATTCCACAGATTTTTTTATCACACCTTGTATATAGGGTCAAAAGCAGAAAAATTAGCTTCTACTAAAAACAAGCTAATTTGTATAATAGGCATTTACCTAAGTAATTTTTTTGGAGAGCACTTGATATTTGGAAGAATGATATGCATGTCAAAAATCAAGGCAAAGTGCTCACTGAATGCAGGAGTGAAACATATTGTTCCAAGACAGCAGATATAACTTGATGCAGCTTAAATTAAATAGTACTAAGAAAAGAACCCAAGAAATTCACCTGCATAAAAACTAAGTAACATCTTGTCATGACTAAATTCTATTATTAGATTGGTGAATTCTAATCCAAATATCTTTATCAATAGAGCAGGAAATTTCAGTCATTAAAATAAAAAACCAAAATCAACATATAAATGATGAGGATAAATCAAGGCACATGACACGTTAGATGCTGATAGTTTTTACTAATGTATTTTTTTCACTTGAATGGCAAATTAAATTCTTTCAGAACTTTTCAGTTTCTTCTGCAAAAATTTGAGTTTTTCAAAAGCTGTGAAATAACAAAAGGATTTCAAAAGACAGAGGACACTGATCTTCCACAATATAAACCAAGGCCTGTATTACGAATAACCCATGCAACCTGACAGGTGAATTAAACATGTTATTACAAACATAAAAATCTGCCATTCATTAGCGTTTTGTAGACCTTGGTTGTGTAAATCATATGAGCTCCACACTTGTATTGTATTTCCATCAGCCACATTGAATTTCAATGCAGCTAAATCATGATGTTTCTGAAGAAAACTAGGACTAGAAAAAAAATTGGATGGTCCACAATAGAACGAGCAAAAAAAAAATAGAGCTTAGTGAATATCAGCTGCCATCAGCCACCCTGATGAGGGTTAAAAATAGAATCCTTTGATGTGAGCCACTATAAAACAACCAGGTGATAAATTCATAAAATTATAGCTCATAGTTGGAAAAAGAAAATAGATATTCCTAAAATAAAAGTTATCTTTAAAAATCCAGAGTTAGCAAATCAGAAGGCTATAATGTACCATCGATGCAATGATAGGCCTCATCTTTTGATTACCTGACAGAAATTGTTAGTTTGCCTGGAAATTGTTACCCAACCCACTATATTCACCAACCCTCACCACTTAAGAGTTTTACTTGTTTAGACTTATACAAAATTTCTTTAGTAGAAAAAAATTAGTTGTTTACCTGACATGAAAAAATACCATTAAATCTTTTTTCTTAAGATCCGAAAGGATTTAATTTGACAGTAGAGTGAATTAAATGAAACCTAATGGTTCTTAATAATAAATAGTTAATAAATAAATACATGAATTTAAAGAGTTGTCCAAGCAATATCCCTAAACTCATGAAATTTATAGATAACTCAATAGAAGGGCAGGTATGAAAACCAGCAATACGTGTTGGAGAAAACAAAGGTAAGAAGGAAAATAATTAGAATAAATTATGATTACCAGTTTCTCTAAGATATAAAAACTTCCAACAAAACAAGAATTGAAGATTAAATAAACAGGATGGTAGAAAACCAAAGGCCATGACTGTATCAATAAGGTTTACCTATAGAATATAAATAACTGACATTCTGAAAACTTATTAAGTCACAGATATACTTGGAGAATGCATGATGGATAAAATGTTAAGCTAAGGGAGAAAACTAAACTTAAAAAAATTAAAAGAAGGTCATTAAAACTATTACCTTCTTATTCATAAGACGAGCAATTCTTGTGACATGAGGTACAAATTCAGGAGATCTGACCTTATCATCACCCTCACTACTACTGCAGTCATCATCACCGTCATTTCTACCACCAGATTCTGTAATTCCTACACTTCCAACAAAGGCCCATCGATACCTAAAATCAAAAATTTTTCTCTATAAAAATTAATAACAAGCAATTAACGATACCTACTCTACTTTATATCAATAGAATATTGCATCAAATCTACTTACCTAAGTTAATTCTAACCAATTACTGATGCTGATAATTGAATTCAATGGGTTTTCAGCATCATATAATAATTTTATCATTAAAATCATAGTTATCCTTCTCTTTTTACCACATTAATTTGGGCTAAACAATCCACAGTGTGCCTCATACACAATTATTTTCAGTTTTTAATTATAAAAATCATGTGAATATATCCCTAGTTAATTAGAACAAAGAGAAATACTGGAATATCATTTCTAAATTAACAAACTCGGATTTCCCTGTATCAAAATATACAACAAAGAATATTTTTATAAGAAAAATGCATTTAAAATGAACCAATTGTTGAGCAGTAGCATAGTCTTTCAACTGAGTTGAGAGTCTGTAGGAGGTACGTCAGTTAGACATAGGTCTGCAGATTTTGGTCAGCAATAAACCTAAGATAATTTTTGAAAATGAATTTGAATAAAAATTAACTTTAACACACACTTTAATAGGTAAATAGACAGAAATATAAATATAATCACCAAATGTAAGACGAGATGTTAATCTTAAATAAACATCTCAAAATACATCAGTATATCATATAACGGTAATTTAATTTCAGGAGAAGGGATCTACAATGATTCATAAATATAGAGAGTAGCAAAAAAGACTATCAAACAGTTACATAGTGGATAATCAAAGATTGAGTAAGTCTAAATTTACATTTAAAGTATCAATGTATGGATTTAACAAAAATTCCATTAATTGAAAAAACTAAATATTATAAAATATACTCATATTCCTAAGATGAGTATATGGGATGTACAAAATAATTTTTGGTAGTGAATGTCCAACATATGCAATAAATAACGGGTTTCAAACTGTTCTAGGCTTATTTATAGCTCAAAAAGACTGAATTACCAGAAGACAAATCTATCATAAAAATAGAGTATACCCACATTTGAAACTGTGGAAGTCGGTGTGCTGGAAGTAGAAGAGCTAAATCCAAAAGCTTACAAGCTGCCAACTGAAGGTGGAGCCAGGCAGGGTGTCCATGAGCATGGAGTCCATTACTGCTGTTGACAACCCAGGTTGAGTCAAGCATTGACAGAAGGCGTATGTGTGAACTGTAGATCCAACAAATGTAAAGATGGAGCACAAAATATGTGATAAAATGAAACCAAGATTAAAGGCCCTCATATATAGCAATATTTTCCCCCAAATTTTACTGTTAAAACAACTTCATTTAATTTTATTTTTTAAATTAATGATTAACATGTATAAAAGAATACTTAAATACATCGTCTTTCTGAAAGTCTATCACTCATTCTAGTAATAATAAATAATGAAAGCAATAAATCATTGTTTAATGATTTACTGAATTTCCAAATCTTTTGCCATAAATACTCAGAAGAATTTTTAACAACTGGTTTTCAGAACTGCCAATGGACTACAGCATTAAGTATAACTTTAATAATAAACAAGATGGATAAATACATCTTGATTATGAAAATAAACCTTTCAAAGGGTCAAATTCTTATGTATCCAATCACTTTAACTCTGAAATTGTAGCTATTGCTTACATATTTTCATTAATTGTTGAGTATATATTCTGAAAAATTTGAGGCAAAACATAGGTTTGACAGCTGAAAGTGATCTACAAATTAACTCATTGTCGACAAATTGTATGAGAAATTTTAAAGGGAAGATACAATAAACTCTATGGCTTACAGATAAATCTTCATATCATCAATTAATACGCATATCTGTGATAGACTCTGTGATGGAACAATGAAATGCTAAGATAAAGCCAACATAGGATGCATAGCTCACATTTCCTTCACATCAACCTACATGCTATAAATAAATCAAAATTTTCTACAAGTATAAAGCTCTCCAATGCCTTACCAAAACAATTATCTTAGAGAATTTTATATCACATGCATTTATGGTGAAACTGGTAAATAGCGAAGGAAAAAAATGTTATTAGTGTTTCTAGCAGAACATGCTGGTTGAGCATGAGCATCTAAGCTAGTTAGATTTACCTTGAAAGTATCAAACCATTGAGTAAAGAAACTGCTCTGGAATTCATAAGTAGATAGAACCACTAGCTTAGGAGCAAAAGAAATGGTATTATCCCAAAATGCCAAATACTACAATATTACCAAGAACACTACTCAAATAAACAGATATCTGATTTGAATTAACTAATTCATCACCAGATGTTCATCTGAGAGAACGATTTGAAGTATAGTTTTTAAAGAAATTATTTGGAGCTATAAATTTTTCTATCATGGAATTACACTGTCCCTCCAAGTTGTAAGCTTGTAACAGCAGTGTAAATGTATGAGTTATTAATTAATGCTGTAATTAATGAGTAGCTTGTGTAATGGAATGATAAATCTTACAAAGAGATATCTTTGCCCAGAGACATTACTGAGAAATGTCATAAAAAATTTCAGCTATTATGAATACCATAATTGTGTAAGAAAATAAAATTTAATCTGTCGTAAAAGGTAAACAAAGGATTTAATTATCCCCAGAGAGTGTGCAACATTTTTAGTTAACAAATGGTTGTCATTTCTTTATAATTATTTTAGCTGAAATGAAATTAAGAAAAGGATCAACTACGCATAAAATAATGAGATTTACAGGGAATTCTTCGATAGAATATAATTTCTCCTAGTGAAGAAATAAAATAACTAGATCAAATAGAATAGTAAGCTGTCGAAAAAACAGCAAAAAGAAGCAAAATACTGTGGAATCTTGTTGTTATATAAGTCATCACGCATTACCAAACTTATCATATGAGTAAAAATAAAAAGTTACCAGAGTGATGACCAGTTATAAGTTAATCTCATAAAAGTGTTATCATTTACAATTGAAAAATACTTCATTTCTAACATGAATGAAAGTATGCATTGAAATGAATAACCTGGAGGCATCAATGGCTTTTCATTTTGAATATGTACAGCATTGATAGAAACAGAGGGGACTTGATCCCTCCATCAACATATAAGAAAAACAGCATTTTGCCTTGGATTGCCACAATAAACTTGAATTGAGAACCAATGGCAATATATATCTATGAATAACTTACACCTTTTACATTTTATAAGGCAAAATGTCATTTTAAGACTTTCAAGGATAAAGGCACTTAAGTATAGAGTACTTAAAAAGAAGCCTAAAATCGCCCTCCTTCATGAGTTTCTGGATACACTCCTGATATTAAGGAAATGTTAAGATCTTAATTAAGATATTAAACTAGAGGAATTAAACAAGGAAGAGGATCTGTAACACTTTCACGAAAAATTTTCCACATCAAATATTAATATTGTACTTTCTGATCAAATACTAATATTGAATTGTAAGGGTAGTATATATGGGGTGTATCTCTTGAATATGAATCAATACAGGTCTTGGTCTAAAATTTCTACATAATTGCATCTAATATAAAATTGAACCTTTAAACTACTAAATGCATGCAAAATAATCTTAAAATATTTTAGATGTATTTTCTAAGAATGTATAAATCCCAAGTCTTAAAATTTCAAAGGTATTTCAAAAATCTTCACGAAATACTACAGTAATATACTTCCCAGTTTGCATAATGCAAATTGACAGAATTTCTTTATGGTTTCACTTACACAATAAAACAAAGGTTAACATTTTAACCCATGAGAGGTTGTGCAGAATATAGTAGCATTAGAGGTTTTTTCATCAAGTTTTTTTATACATTTTGACATTTATTTTACATTATTTTTGGATTGAAGACTCAACTCGACGTCAGCAGAATTATCAAGTTGTGGCTATGGGCTTCTTACAAAAAAAATCTTTAAGCAAGGTGCCACCTTCTTGTGGAAATGTAATGGTAAGTACGCAAAGTAAAGAATTACATACATAAAGTGAGATTTGCGATAGCAATATGTGATACTGGTCTCCTAAGGAATGCATGACATGTTACAAAAATTTTCCAAGATGGTGGAAGAAAAATTATTTTAAAGGAACTTTATTCAGAGTCCTCACACTCTTTCTTATGACAAAAATACTGTAATAATACAAAATACTCCATTGATAAGGTATACAAAAGCCCAGATAAGGCATGGTATACAAATAGTTTAATTTGTTAATACTGGAGCCACCCAGTCTTTTAGACTAAGCACAACCCCCAAGGGTTAGTTGGCTAGATTAGAAGGGCGATGTTAATAGTTAAAGGAAATGTTTAACATACAAAACTATCTTAAGTATTTATTTTAATAATTAAATCTGCAATACACTGCAATTGCACTCTCAATTGACATTCATAACAATATCAGCGGAATGCAAAGAGTTTTTCCATTTCTCTAATAAATATCACACTTATAATGTGATTCAATGATTTATCTCCAAGACCTCATTTAGATAAAGTATAACAACTCAGGCTCATGGAGTCAAATTCACATACATTTTTCAATGAACAGAAGTTTCCTTGAACAAATGCAAAATAGAGTTTTGCAAAATTGCCAAAATAGAAATGTGTCAATCACATCTTGGACTGGATCCTAAGGGATTTGGAATTTACACATTCTTATCTTTGAATGCTTTTTACTACTCAAGGTGCAGCTTGGAAAAATTTTAAATACTAAACAAGACACTAATTACCATTTCATCATAACAGTCAACATACAAAAAGGGATAAATTGCAATTTAAAGTTATTTACCTGCTGTAGTTTCTACTTTTCAACATAAGCCATAGGTGCATGGGGAGAGAAAGCAAGAAAATAATTACAGAAATAAGACAAAACATCACACCATAGTTAACATAACTTATGGACTAATGATTAAAAATAAAATAAACTGAAAAAAGATTATTTGACTTAATGCAATTCATACTAGATATTTCACTGAATCTTAGCAAAGCCTAAGACTAAGCAACAATAAAAAATTTCACTGCTTATTATACAGTACTATGAAACATTAGAAGAGAACTAGAAGAGAGAACACTTGCTGTGCATAAACATTGAGGAATGAATGAAAACATTAGTTTCAAAGATTTAGAGACTAAGCACATAAATCCATTAAAATTTTCCCTGTTAGCATAACTTCTACAAAGATATGCTAACATGGAAAACTTTAATGGATTTATTCCATAAAATTGCCTATTGAGTGAGCCTTTTCAAGCTGTTTATAGGATTACATAAAATTAATTTGGAAAATAGTCCTTATTTTCCAATTTACTCTGTATTTAAAAACAGTAAAAGTGAAATTTCAGGAAATAAATAATTGAGTCGATATAATTTAATTTTAAATACCAATTCACAGAATCATTAACTAATCATGAAAGAAACATCAGCAATTTTCATTTACTATGAAAGAGTATCACATTAATACTTAATACTCCCCTTTAATTCATCAAATTAAATTATTTTGGTTTGATCTTGGCATTGATGGTTACACACAAGATTCTTGTTAAGCACTGGGAGGCCATTCAATATTTTTTAAGTACTGCCAAACCAAATTTTGGAATAAATCTTAATTTTTGAAGGTCTTAAGGAAAATTTGTCATTTTTTATACAACAAATATTAACAACCATTATCAATATATTAACTAAGTTGTCATAACATGTAATAAGAATTTGCACAGCAAAGTTACTTAAGCAGACCAGTATCAACATTATCAATAATTATTTGTCTCCATTTTTCTCACCGTAAAAGCAAGAGCTGCTGTGGAAAAGAACGCACAGGAATTCAGGGAACAAGTGGAGAAAGTTATCTGATATGCTGTAGCCACTTCTCAACTCATGTGCATCTAAACTATCATAACTCTGATGACAAATCATTACTGCATTAGTACTTTGGGAAAAATAAAATAGCCAAAGCAAATCTCACCAATGCCACTGAGGAAGGGAACAGTGTCCATGTAATTCACCAATTATGTCTGGAGACATTGCTATCAAAGATGCTCCATTTATGGGAGAGACACTATTTATTGAGAATATCTGAGAGAATAGTTATTTCAGAGGACCAAAGAGTCTATTAATTTAGATATGTATTCTAATTCAGAAGAGATTGATGATGCATCGCAGCAGGACTGTTATTCCGAGTGTCAATTTTCCCAATTTGAAAGTTGTTCTTAGTATACAAAAAAATATTTAACATGAGCTTTTCCAATAGAAAAAGCATGAGGGCAATCTAAATATTTTGAGGTGTGTTCATTTTACAAATATGTGTGATTGATATCGGTGCATGATATTTCACCACAAAATTAATTTTCAGGCTTGCAGGCTTGGCTTGTGGTGCATAAATCTACAGCTAAAATCTCAAGTCAGAAGTACAGAGCATAGCGTATGGCAATGGTCCACTCACTTCCCCTCTTACCTTTATCCCTTCCCTTCTTCTGCTAACATTTTAGCTCACAATTTTTCAAGCCAAAAATAAAGATAAGTAATAATCGATAATGTTCATACTGGTATTTTCCAGAAACTTTGCAGTAAAAATTCGTATTCCTATCATCCTTATGGTCATAACTCCATTTCCAATCAAATTTTTTGTTTCTAGCAGATATTTACAATATTGTCCATTGCTATAGCAAATTTTAGAATGTCAACAAATCTTTGGAAGTAAAATGTTGTAAACATTCTTGGCTAACACATATCTTATTGCAAATTAATACATTTAAAATTAACTGAATGACAATTAATGAAAGTTGAGCCACCAAAATTTTAAATGTCAAAGACGGGCACTTTTTCAAACAAAATACAGTAAAAGTACAGCTACAGAGAGCAAAATATTTAAATGCATTTGACTGAATGTATAAAAGAACATTTAATTGCATCCAATTTAATCTATTGAAATTGGTTGATTTCACTTGAAGATAGAGCTTCTCAAACTTGATGGACTCAACTTCTTTTGTAGACAGTAACACAAGTAATTCTCAATTATTTTTGTCTATTTTGTTTATATTGAATTTGTATTTGGCCATCTTTTCATAAGATAATATTATTTATCCCCAGTCTTGTTTTTGAGAAATAGAATTACTATATTATCGACAATGGCATCATACCAATCTCTCCCTTCTATAAATATTCACCAAAGAACGCGAACAAACTCATCAACCTAGCTCATTTCTCTAAGCTACTTTTGTTTCTCCAAATCTGGTCATTGTTCCCTACTCTTTAAGGGGATTTTGGATAAATGTATTCCAAATGTGTATGTTTCGATTTTCATCATCACCATCATCATTGTAATTCTGTCCTAGGACAGGTCTCAACGGCACTGCTGTCTCCATGCATCTCTATCCTGTGCATCCCGTTTCACATTTTGATATTTCCTTCCTTTCTTCAAATCACTTAGCATTCCATACCTCCTTCTTCCTTTTCCTCTTTTCCCATTTATCTTTCCTTCAAAGATTTTCTTCTGTAGGCAGTCTGCTCTTAATATGTGGCCTATCCAGCTTGCTTTCCTTTTCCTTATACTTTTCATGATGTCTCGTTCTTCTCCAACCCTCCTCAGTACCTCTTCATTTCCAATCTTGTCTGTCCATCTTATCTTCTCCATCCTTTGCCATAGCCACATCTCAAAACTCTCTAAGTATTTCTCTTCCTTCTTTCTCAACGTCCATGTTTCAGATCCATATAATACAATGCTCCATATAAAGCACTTTGCAAATCTTTTTCTTAACTCCATCTTGATGTTCTTAGCTGTCAACAGTTCCTGGATCTTTTGGAACGTTGCCTTTCCCTGAGCAATTCTACTTCTTATTTCCTGTACACAACACCCATTAGATGTGATGGTGCTTCCCAGATATTTAAAGATTTGTACTTGCTCAAATTCCTTCCCGTTCAACTTAATTTTTACTTTTTGTTTATATTGAATTTGTATTTTGTTTATATTGAATTTGTATTATAATTAATTTTAGATTTTATGTAGTAGCAAATTCTTCACACTGTACCAACATAACTAGTTAAGTTAATGACTACACAGTCATTTCTCTGATAAGATCACTTTCTAGATTATAATAAGCTCTAGAGCAACATTTTATACAAAAATATGTTAATCGTGAATAATTTTAGAGGTATCCACAGAATTTAAAACAAGAATTATGTAACAATCTATTTCTGAGCACATGCAAAAACTGAAAATAAACCCAATAAAATACAATATTACAATTACCCTTAAAGTTTGCCATTATTAAGCCAAGAATTTTTATTCTATAGTGCAAGGTAAATGGTAGAACTATATGTAGAAAGCATACTATCTACATATGTGAAAAAAACAAAAGTTTTCTCAAAGAACCAATGTCAAAAATATTTTACTATTCTCTTCCTTGAACTCCAAAGTTAAAAATAATTTGTATAACTATTTCAGAATGGGGAGCAAATTATAAATCTTTGTCCAACAAGAGAAGCATGCAAATATACTTATCAACATTACTCTTTTGACATACATTCATTCTATTATAAATAGCATGAAACAATTATGCTCTATGACTAGGTAGACATTATAACCACTTTACAAATATAAATCAAACTTCAGATTCAGAATTTCTTTTGACCAGTAGGTAAAATGTTCAGCAAATTAAAACTGTTAACCCTCGCATACCATCTTAGAATGAGCAATCAAAGACACTGAAGAAAAGTTAAAAGGGCAAAAAATATCAAGCAATAAATAAATTTTGCAAAAAGTAATGCAAATGGAATAACAACACAGCAAAGTTTCATTACTTCCATAAAGGACAATCACTTGCTAGGTTTTCAGATACAAACTCCACGCATGAAATGAAATAGAGATTCGATTACAAAATTTATACTCCTGAACATTCATATGAAGAATTCTACAAATGCCAAACCAAATCAATGATTCAATCAAACAGTTCCTTAGCAGGAGACAAGAGTAATTAATGCACCAATGATCATAGCTTTACTTACACAACAGAATATTAATGTGTTAAAACCACACCATCTTATGATGAAATCAATAGTCAGGGTTTCCAGATAAAATAAAACTATCACCACAATGTTAAGAAAACTCTCATTCCTATGCTCAGAAATTTTTCAGGACTTAAAACAATGATTCAAACAGGTTACTTGACAGAATAACGGACTCCAGTAAACCAAGGATTACTACAAAGAAATAAATTAAAGAATCCTAAAAATTACATACCTGAATTCTTCAGAGTCAGCTGTGAACTCTCGCTCAATTAAAAGGAAAACTTGAACCATTTCTGATATGATAGTGGGCCACAATGATGTTATATTTGAAGGTGACATACGCAATAACAAAACACGAAAACAGAGAAACACTTGAGCTTGCACTGAAGGTACAACTTGAGGTAACCTCAAGCTATCTGCTAGGCGCTCTGAAAGAAACATTCAAAGTAATTGCTAATATCATAAAAGATACAACATTAAAAATACAGAAACATATAGATTATTAAACCAGTGAAGATAACAAATTCTTGACTGAATTCTTGAATCATTTTATGGAACCACTTTTAGAGTAGTAGTAATTTTATAAGTGCTTAGACAGCTAAGGGCATTTTGCACATTAGCCGAGCCCCTAATGGGAATCAAACCCAGAAGTGCTTTCACCAAAGTCAAACAAGTTACCCATATGGCCCAGTCTTAGAATCACAACTTATTCATTAACATATTCAATGCTGACCAACAACGATCATCGTCCACACTCTGTATGATTTTCAAAGGCTTTCTTCCAGTAGAGCCACCTCCTACCGCTTCCATTTCACTTTTCAGTTGTTCATGAACCTCTATTTCAGTAAAGTGTTTGGTAGTTTTGCATTGCAACAGATATAGTTTTTGTTGACTTTTTTGTTTTGATAAATAAATGTACATTGTTTCCTCATTCCTCATGTGTGATAAACCTAAACATTATTTTCATTTTACTCTTTATTATTTAAAGTATCAAGGTAAATACATTCCTATGTGGTAATCTGTTACTGTTATATGAAGTAACCATGATAACTTTATCCCCCCCTCCCCCACTGAAGTAATCACATTCCGTATGGATATTACGTTTCCATTTATTCCTTACAAACATGCGTTTTAGTAAGTTTTTGATGCAGAAGGAGCAATTAACATTAAAAATTTATATTTAGACTTATACCTCGCAAGCCCAAATTCTTTTTTTTTTATTTTTATTCGGTCAGTACATAATTCTCAATACAATGACAAACCTAAAACCATCAAAAAATAAATCAGTCACCAGCAAGAATTGAAAAATTACCCTCACCGCTGAAAGTGTTAAATATCAAAATATTCAATGTTCAGTCAACAGTATAAATGAAAAAGGTGAAAAGTTCCCCAATTATGAAAATGTTTAACTATTTTTTAAATAAGTTAATGCTAAAATTTTAGAAGCTTTTGAAATTTTTATTTTTCACGTTGATTGAGAGAAAAAAATCAGTTCATAATGATCACTGATTTTTCAATGACCTTTTTCAGTAAAGTGCACAAACCTTGTATTTCAGGCATATACTTTTGATACTGATCAGTTTCACTGCAGAATATGACGAATGCCAATCTTTTCAGCAACTGTGCTCTTTGCTCATACTCCTGTTCTCTGCTGGAAAATAGGCTTAGAGATCCACTTTGAGCCATAGAAACACGAGCTAAATACAAAGGATACATTTGAAATTGGATTACTTGTGTAAACCAAACTGTTTATGATGGCTTAAGCAACATGTTTAGAATTATTCAATTTCATTAAATCATAAAAGATTGTACAACATCCATGAACTTACTCAGAAATGTATATTCTACAAAAACAAGGTATTCTAAGTATCTTAATGCCCTAAATATGTGTATTCATTATTCATAATAGATGTTAGTACTTGCAATTGTTATGGTGCCCATGTCTTATTTACTATGTACATTTATATCTTACAATATTTGACATGCGCTATGAACAAGTAAAAAAACAATTTACATTTCAAACTGAATAAAATTCCATGATTAGAGAAAGATGTTTGAGAATTGGTTCGCAAAATTGTATGCTACAATGCCAATGTATTGTTTTCTGCTCTGTCTTCCAATTGAAAATTGAAGTTATAAAGAAAAATTTGAGAAACTTAAAATCAAGAGGATAATGAATGTGAAACTCAAATACATGAATAGAGATGCATAATAAAATGGAATCAAAAAACGTTATAAAAAATCTTTCAATCAATACAAAGGTTATAAAAATATTTCAAATGCCACATACCCATGAGATCTCGGAATGTAGTTGTGTCATGAGTCATTAGATTATCAATAATAGTATGCCAATACATTAATGCTGATGGAGGCATTTTGAACAAAGCTGGATCTAATAAAAGATCAAATGCATCTTTCCGCCACGCACGTCTGGTGTACTGGTATCCACTTATACTTGCCAGTAATTTTGAGCAAGCAAGGAAACTGGATGCATTTCTCGCACTGGAAAACCCAAAAGAAAATTAGCAGGTTAAAAAGGCACACCCAAACTAGAAAATTTCACAAATGATGGAATTTCTACAATAAAGGACTTAAAGCATGGAAACTTGAGCAAAGGCATAAATTTAAATTAACTCATTATTGGAATATTTTATTTAAAAATATACTAAAATTTATTCCACTGTAAATGTACATTTAAAAACTATAAACAGTTGGAATCACTGACACATACGTAAAAATGACAAATATTACAAACCTGTGATTCTTTAAATATGGTACAATATTGTACATCACTACAGTGAGAAGAGTAACAACTCTTTCTTTTTCCTGACTACCATAGGTTACATCTAAAAGAGGAGCAAGATATTCAGCCAATACTAATTGAGCTGTAACACTGTGTCGAGCTGTTGTTGAGATAACTCCACCACTAGCAGAACCATTTCCATTATTACCATTCCCTGTAATAAAGGAAACCAGATATATTTTACAGATTAAGTTAAAAATTTACCTTGGTGCTAACATAGCAGAGATTAAAACATTTATATATGTACTCAGCTGGCCAAAGAGGATGCACAACTAAAGAGGTAAAAAAAACTTTCTGTGGAAAGTAATATTTTTTTACAACTTAGTATGGCTCACTTCCACAAAGTTGAGCTTGGAAACATTAGATTTACTGAGGAAAGTCAGCTACAGTTAATTAAGTAGAAACCAGTACAGTAAGTGAATATAAATTACTTCAATCTAGCATACCTAAGTTACATTTTACCACAATTGCATTACAGGTTAGTTTACATTTCACAGCATTCATTCAACAAGAATCTACTATTTTAGAACAAGCATTCACTCAAAACAGTTTGGGTGAATAGAATGCTTGTCTTAAAATCAATCATCCATAGAATTTTCCATGGGAGTCCTTTAAAGTTTATAGTAACAGAATTTTTGAGAATATCACAGAAAACATAATATTTCATACACGATCAAATCAGCAACTTAAGTGATCCATCTCTTCAAAATTTATTATCATCCCTTCAAAATCTGAAATGCTAGACCAGATATAATCAATGCTGAGCCATAGCATCTTTTTAGTTGAAAAATTTTGACCAATGGCAACAAAAATGGGAATTTCAACAGTTTGAGAAGGAATTATTTATGGTGCTTAGTAGGATAGCAATACAAATGCATACAACTGTTAGCTTACTTCACAATAAAACTCTTTCATGTTAAGGAAGTAAGACAAAGTGGAAACCTTAACAACAATAAATTTAAACAAATTCACAGGAAGAAATGGACAAGAAAGAAAGTTGGACAGACTCAAGTTTGAGTCCCGGTCCTGTCAGACTTTCTTCATGTCTATTTTTCCTTCAGAATACTCCTAGCCACATGAATTTTCATGCAGCATTATCCTTATCCCTTTCCTTGAATTAAATACATTCATTATTCTACCAATTAGAGGAATTATATCAGTATCTTCCTTCAACAAAAATCATTGTCATATTTCTTTCCAGGGTCAATACAATTACCTGGAAAATAATAAAGCTGCTACATCATTTTTCAATTAATCAACAATTTTCTATATTACAAGCTTGAAAATAAAAGCATGAGGTAAGATCAAATGTTGCATGCATTTTTAGAGAATTGCTTCAATGACTAAATAGAAATGGTTAATTTAGACTAAAATCACAAAATCTTGCATCTGAGCTCTCACCTGAGACGTTAGTATCTTTTGAGTCCCTATTCTTATTCGAGTATCCCAAAGTATCCTGCTGAGCTTCTTCTTTTACAGACAAATTTCTTCGGAGCCAAGTTGTTTGTTCCAAGCATGCTCCAGCAACTTGTCCAACAACCTCTACCAACTAAAGTAAACAGAAATAACAACAGAAGCTTTAAATAACTATTTTAAAATGTTTTGGTGATTGTAACTGTAAAATAAAATAAATATGCAGGACTATCGATAAGAATAATCTGGTTCATGAATCAATCATACTTCACAACTGATCCCATGATTAAAAAATTCTGAAGTTTTTCGAAATATTTTTCATGATTATGAGCTAAATTGATCTGTATCTTCCAGGATAAGCCCTAATATCAAAATAATTGGGAATTTGAAGGATTAATTTAAACTGAAAATGTACACATGCATCTTTCTATTTTCATCATATGACATAAGTTCCAAAAATAATAAGGATTAGGGAAAGGTGAATAACTTAGCACAAAAGAGCCATGTGGCTGAAACCCAAGGAATAAAAGGTGGGAAAAATAGAAACATGACTGGGACTCGAACCCAGGTCTCCCACTTTCTGGGCAGGTATTCTAACCACTGATCTACCATGCCGCGTCTCTTCCACATTGTTTGGGAATGTGGAAAGACCTGGGTTAAGTCCCAGTCATGCCACAATTTTTCACACCTGTTATTCCTCACATGAAAGTTATTGTTCTGAAAGATTAACTCCACTAAAATAAAATGACACCAACAATAGTTCTAAATACTAGCTGAAGTCTCAAGACATATCTGAACTACTGATCTGGTTAAGACAATATCCTCGCAGTAACAATGTGTGCATAATTTAGTTTTTAACATTACATAACCTGATAGGAAAGTGCCTCAGGTTGACAACCATGTCAATTCTTTATAGAGGATCAACAATTTGACTGTCAAAAAAGCAGCCATTGTCAAGAATACAGGTAAATGTAAAAGAATTTGTTCTCAATCTGAAAATATTTCCAGTCAGTTGTGATCAGGGAAAACTCAACAAATCCCTTGCATAACCTTCTTAAATGCTGTAGAAAGAAAATTCTAAGTATTCAGTTCCATAACTGAAATTAGCATGAATACTGTTTTTACTACATGTTTTGAACATGAAGTTGGCTCTCAAAAGAAAATAACACTAGGCACCTGAGAACATTCAAGGTTGAAAGTCAAAGTTCAAGAAACACAAATCATCGAATTATCATCCTACCTAATTAGGTAATACTCACAAAATAACAAAACAGGCAATGAGAAAGAAAAATTGATTGAAATTACATACATCCATAGAGATAACGAAAAATAAAAGAAAAAGTCTATGTAGTCAAGAGGAAAACTCAGCATATGCTTCTTTCATTTCTTTCCCTAAAATGAAGTAGGTGAACCATGCGTTTTACATCACCTATTAATCATGGAAATTACAACTCACTTTTGCAGTGATGTCCTGCAATTCCCGCTGGTCTTTCTTCTCAGGCAATGGAGATGCCCTCTGAACAAACTCATTCAATAAGGCTAACATTAAAAAGTGAGCTGGTGGAGAGGAAGTGGAAGCTGCAGAACCTTCCCTTAGAAGCACTGCCAACGAAGGCCACGAATCAACAAGCTGACGTGCTGTTGTGCTCTTCCTCAGATAACAATAAAGGAACTCTAGAAGACTCACTTCAAGAACCGGACCCTAAAAAGAGATTTTATTAAAAAAGGTAACATAAGGGCTTTTGATAAGCTTTCTAATTACTAGATAGATCTATGATATCATCCACCCTGACATTAGCCAAACTCTGGCTACAGGGCAGTGTGTTTAAGATGGTTGAATGAGAAATGTGCAAAAACTGCTTTCTTCTTTTCATTCTAAGACTTCGTTATCACTTTCTTATGTAAAGAATGATGAAAAATCCTTGTGTGTACTATGGTCTAGCCAATTATTAGTACTGTGGGTGATAAATGGTCAGCATATCAACTCCCATGCTGACTTACATTGGCACTTAGACTGTGTTATATCTTCTACCTATTAATCCCAGTAACTTCCCAACTTTACCATGATGTCCACCAAGTCAGCTCCCACTGGGAATCAAACTCAGGACCACTTACACCTGAGGTAAAATGGCTACCAACTGGGCTACTTAAGAGTCTATTGAGTAGTGGTAATCTATCCAAATTAAAAAGTTGGAAAGGAATTCATTCATACAAAACACAAATATGCAATAGAAATTTACATGTCCCAGCATTCTTCAAGATTATAGTCAATAGTAGATGCCATCACTTTGTGGAACTCTATCAAGTAGGAATAAAAAACACTGGTTCCTGATTATGACTATGTACTACTTGAGACCGGTCATGTTAAGGAAATATACTGTGGAATTATTACACAGTGTTTTTTATTCCTACTATTCTCCAAGATGTTAATACTAATAAAATATCACATGGATTAAATACACCCAGAAATTACTTTTTAACATTTAATATGACACAAAAGCAGAAATTACATATGCCTAGTATATCAAAATGATATCCTGTTATATTTATCAATTTTTACCAAAAAATAAGAAGCTATTTGATTACGTCATCCAAAATATAATTAGGCAATGTCTCGAGCCAAATGAGCCTGAATGCATTATGGCCCCCCCCCCATTATTATTTAATTCATGTACTTCTACTCATGCTTTGGTTGTTCAAACTAGTAATAAGTATATGAGGAATCAGTTGTTTTTCATGTCTTCAAATAGGTATGAGGTTATTGGTTTTCACGAAGAAAAAATTTTGAGTTGGTATGTCCATCTAATAAGGTGACCTTTCTGTCATTAAGCTAGTTTTTCATAGATGAATATGAACAAATATTTCATAAAAATCCTTTGTAAAGTAAAGCTATAGCTTAAGAAACTATTCAAATTATATGTGAAGATAGAATGAAATAACCATGAGTTACCTGATCACCAATCGTTTAACCTTTGATTAAAGGATAACTTAAATGACCTACATCCAACAGATAATTCTATATTAATTTATCTCCTTCATAATACCTGAGCATTAGTGGTAGATGTACCTCCTCCCGATACCACTGAAGGAGGCTGACGAAGTACAGTATTGACAGTCTGTACCAATGTGTCAACTGGCATGGCACGGATTGAGCTCAACAGATCTACCAAAACTTGCTGTTCTTTGGTTGGAGAGCAAAGAACCTAAGGATAAGAGAAAATTGAAAAGTAACCTTCCATAAAATAAGCATTTCCTTTCATAAGGAAAGAGTCGATGTAACTACTAAATTGAGACCCATGAATCATCACTTATAAGATCTAGTAAAAAATATTGATAGTTACATCTTTAAAAATATTTCTTTTGGATTTGGAACATATGGGTATTGAAAGGAATTTATTAAACAGATACTTTTCTCATTAAGAGTAGACATCAGATAATTACATTAACCGCTTCTACAATAACATGTAATTCAAATCCTACAAGAAACATTTCTTTCTAATTGCAAAACAAAGTTGGAGAGCATAAGGATATCATTTTTATTTATTATATTATTTTCAAAAGAATGGAGTTAATCACTATGTACTCTTATCAATCACTTTACTATTATATATACTATCATCACTATACTAATATATAATAATATACAATCAATGTAATCACTATGTACTCCCAGCAAGAGCAGACTGCACAAGACCAGGAAATTAAGTAACATATCCTTAGAAAATAAAGTGTTACGTCAACATAATATTAAGCTAAATTATAGGATTTCTGCTGAAGATAAGGATGAAAATGCAAAAATACACCCAAAATAATTATGGATTGTTAAGATATTATTTTAGGAAAGGAAAGTGCTAACATCACTACCAAGAACAATTATTTGATTGAACCGACTGATTGTAAACCATCAGCACCTACCTTGGAAACATCAGGAGCCTGTTCAACATTCCTGTTTCTCCTTTCTTGCCATGCAATAGCAATGGCAGCCAAGAAATGAGAGCCATGATGGAGAGAAATAGGGCTCAGGAATTCCAAAAGGTGTTGCCTTACAAGACGTCTACGACCCAACACAAGCCCTGATGTACTCTCACCACCACCAGGATAATCTTCACTACAATGGTCATCCCTTTGGAAAGTGTAAGAAAATTTTAGAGGCTTATGAGCATATTGTTTTAATTTTGTGCTCAAATAATAGATATGTAGACACAGGCTTTTTAATTTCACATGATATCAGAAAGGATTTGATTTTAAAGGATGCATATAAGTATTATACTTCTTTTCCATTCATGATTGACTGTATCCAGACTGAAGTGAGTCTGTATATCTCTATCACATACCCTATCCAGAAAAATCATATCACAGGAAAGCAATGCAAAGATTGGGCATTGAAAGAGTGAGATACTAACAAATGGATCTAATAAAATACTAACAATTCATTTGCACTTTTAGTGACAGCCTCCCACAGAGTAGACAAACTAGCAATTATTCTAGGAAAATTGCAGAGAACAGTTCTTCGGGCAGCAACCCGAGGATCAGAGCCTTGGCTCTTGTCTTTTGCTCCCTCCTGAAATAGGACTCATTCAAATTAATATTATATTTAAACAGAATTTAATTCTATGATTATGATTCATCAATATGAACAGAAATCTAAAAACAAAAGAACTTCCATAATTAAGATATGAGGAGGATTAATCATAGCTATGAAGCAAAAATGATAATCTATATATGTATAACTTTAAAGGTTAACCATCAAAATTTTTCCTGTCTTAGGTTTTAGATCATTTTCTTTAACATTACAACCATTACAGGATATTTATTTTGAACTAGTCAAAATATCTACCATTATTATATTATAAAAGAGATTTGGCAGATGCTTCATTCACATCTGAAACTACAAATTCTTATAAGTTTCTATAAACAATTCCCTTATTTAGTAGTCAAATTTATATTTTCCATCAACATTTTAAATTCAAATATCAACTTATACACATTTATTAACAGTATTTCCTGATGAATATACACAATAATTAAAGTGAGGACAACAATAAAAACCAATGAAACTATTATCAAATATTCTTGATGATTTTACTATTTTTATCTCAATGATTTGCACAAAAAGATAAATAGTAACCAAGAGGTTGGTTAACTTTGTTATGTGAAATTTATACCCATGAACATCATTAATTTCTTCATAAATAATTTCAAAATCACCCTTCCTATTCATTAACTGGGTAGAATCTAATCTGTTCGTCAATTTCAGCTATCATAACATAAAAATGTTCACAAAATACTTGATAAATCAATTTAAATACACCCAACATGTGCCTTACCTGATTGAGAGGAGCTGGCATGAAAACATGCACCAAATTACTAAAAATCTGACCAGGAATGACAGTAGATGATCCACTACCATTACCCCCAGTTCCCACTGAACCTGCTGTGGTTGGACTCTGCCCATTACTAGTAGATGGACTTGTGGAAGACACTCCATTGGAAGAAGAAGATGAAGAGGATGATGAAAATGATAATATTGGCTGCTGATTAGAAGGAGTCGAATCAAGAAGGCAGTAGTGGCACAATAAAGTTAAAGAATCAAGCTGATTGAGAGTGTAATCTGGAGGGAGATTCTCATTCAGACGAGTGGTCATTTGTTTCTGATGTGTTCCTTCCTTTGAACTCTTATCACTGCTCCTAAATTAAAACAAGAGACTCCATAATTAGCAAATAAGGATTCAATGAGAGAAATATTAAACATTATGAAATTTATTTTTACCAACAGTGTAAGAATTCATCTCTCTTTGGGAATGTGTATTTACTTCTAATAAGAAGAAAAGTCTAACAAGAATTAAATGAACGAAGAATTCCTTGGACATCTGAATTCTGCTCATGGTATAACCAATCATTCATTACATGAATAGCATTTTAATACAACAATGAGGCACATAGTTGAAATACACCTTCAACCATTATAATTCACCATAAATTGTCACACAATCAGAAAAATGAATTACCGCTGAAATATAGGTATGAAATCAACTAAAAATTAGGAATTTGTAAATCTAAATAGCTTATGTGAAATAGCAACTTCATTCATTACAAATACCAACTCTAATATTGCTTGTGAACTTGAACAAATTATGTAATATTTTAAGAGTATAATTCATATTACTAATATATTAATACCTTAATATTATTCAACTAGACTTATCAATTAACTGAGATGTAAAGAGGGGTAGGTAAACTGCAAATCCATAATGTAATTATAAATTACATCTGAAATAATATTATGAAAGATTTTACTTCAAAGTTCTTGTAACACATATCTGATGCTCTCTGTAGTTGTTGATAGTTCACCATAATGAATTGTTTAGGCAGTGACAGTTTCAGTGGAATTCCAGTCAGCATCTTCAGGAAAGTTACCTGAAAATGCTGAGTGAACTCTACCAGTGAAACTGGCAGATCTAAACAAATCACAGTGAATCCCCAAAAATTCAGAGAGCAACATAAAAGATTAATTATAATGGATTAAAACATAAACTGTAAGGAGTTAAAGAACTGAAAATATTATGAATCAATTTTACAGGAATTCAATTTCCCTTATAAGGTTATTAGAAGAACTTGATGAGAAATTAATGACAGGACTTTTCAATCAAGTGACAGGTTAGACTACCTAATTATGTCATTCAATACCTTATTGCCTGCTGCTTATAAAATTGACTCAGCTTTTCAAGATTGCAGCAAAGCTGGTTGATCACATTAATGACAACGTGAGTCAGAGAGTGACCCATATGTGGCAATGCAGATGTAATGAGACTCGTCCAGTGCTGGTGCAGATGCCTTATGTGATCCTGAGAAAGGAAAGCAAAATTTATTAACGTTTTTGTATAGTGTTATAATAATAATACATTCTGTAATGCAAAGAGATGACCCCCAATTACTGAAAGTCTTAATATCTATTCTCATAATTTTAAAGGATTTAAATGATTGAAAGATAATACACACAAACAACCATGCTAAGGCCAGGAATATCCTAGTTAGCTGGGATACAAACCTGGGACCTTGACATTGGAAATGTAGCATGCAAACCATTCCACCACCAAGTTTAGATAAGGATGATGACTACTGTAGCAAATTCAGAAATTTTGTCATAGAGTGAAAAAGGAAATTCTTGCAGAAATTTAATAAGTGTGTAATAAAAAATTGTATCCCATTTATTTTTAAAAAGTTCAACTATGTGTTATCCATTTGATCAAAGAATTTTTTAAATTAATTCAAATGAATCTCTTTTCCCATTTTCATAATAATGGATTTCTTAAAAAATACAAAGAACATTCATTGAGGAAGTTATTATAGACCTAAAACTTTCTCTCCACAAATAATTTTAATACCAACCAGTTTCAAAGCATTCATAACAGCTGCAAGGAACATGGGCTGCTGAGGAATAGAAAGGCCTGACCGGTATTTCAAATGAACTATTATTTCTTCTTGAGGATTTCCTGAGGATACTGGCTCTTTTGACAAACCCTCATCATCTGAGGCTTGACTGTTAACTTGGTCTTCCAACATTATAAGAAAAAGTAATAACCTGGAAATAAAGAATAAGAATAGATACACATTTGGAGAAGAAATAGTCCCAAAAGTGAATTAATTATATCACTAAATGAGCTTATGACTATGAACAAAACAACATTCTTTTAAAGGGAAACACTTTTAAAATTAAGAAAAATTTAATGCTTTCAAAAATATTCACCACTTTAAAATGGCCATCTAAATCACTAACAACAACAATATATGGGAACATTTGAAAGAACTTTCCAATACATATCTGCCCAACATAAAAAAATTAAAATCAAATAAAATTCTTAAAATATATTCATTACATGAAATTATGACCAAATCATGCAGTGCCTTTTGGCTGCTTACTTCTTACTTTTTGCCTTACAGCTGCATGGAAAAATATTTCAAAAATCTCAATGTTTCCCCTAATTTATAGAAGGTATCATCATCAGCACAAATAAAATTATAGTAACAACTACTCCCACAGCTATCAATACACATTCAGTTAGTATGAGTTTCTCTATGCTTAGAAGACATCCACTATCACATGGGAGAAATACTGATGTTTTTGAAGTAATGTAGCAGTACCTGAAGGCAGTTTCAAGCCTTTTCTAAGAATATTTAAGTAATACAATATAAAAATATCAAGTTCTTGCAGTATTGATCTATAGAAAAGTAGACTAATACACCCATGAATTATTATCAGAATGCTTTTGCATGAAACAAAGCAGTTCACTGAAGCACTGAACTGAATATCCTTTAAAATGAAGAGCATATATTTTTAAGTGGATCCTTAGCAGATTAACGCAATAACGTAAGCAAATCTACATTAAAGAATGACATTTTTTTCATTTTGAATAGTATCTTTGAATTATTGGGAAATAAAACAAAAATAAAATCTCAAACTTTCTTAAAATGGGCCAGGGGAAGAGGGGGCCACTCGGCTTCATCTGGCCCAGCATAAATAAACAACAAGTCAAGTCAAAATAGTAATGATAAGTAAAATAATTCTGTTTTCTGACATTAGTTCTAACACAAATTACAAGGGTCAAAATACACTGTCCTTGAAATCTTGACACTCTCTAAGACTTCTAATTAATCTATAAACTAGAGACCTTGAGATAAGAGATATTCTTAAATTATATTTATGACTGTACTTGAAAGTGAGTTCTTTTTATTTGATTCTTATTTATTCAAATGAAAGTATCCTGATTGTTCTATAAACATTTCTGACAGAATGAAAATCTCTATTGGGAATCATTAATCTGCGGATTGCATTAACCACACCCCAGAAAAATACCTACATCAACTTATATGATAAAAACATAATGAAAGTCTGAGGAGGAATATTTTCAAGTTTAGGCCTTCAGGAGGTATATCACATCAGCTGAAGTTTCAAGCTTATTTCTATTTACAACTGAATTATTTTAAATAATTAAGAGAGTAACTTCAAATGACACACAACAGAGAATGTAATTTCCAGAAATAGTTTGTATGCAAACATACTTTTTCTATGGCGGTATATACAACCTGCAACTTATAGCTTTAGGGTTGTGATTTATGACATTCATACCACTATTTAAGAAATAAAATATTACATTTGACCCAAAAGAAAATGATGTTATTCTTTTCTGAAAAATTGGCTACAAATTTCCCAATACCTCTATAAGATTGAATGCAGAATCATACTCATAGATTAAAAGACAAGGCAACAACCTGAGGCAAATCTTGAATGGGGTGCCAAAATGAATGGATTTCAGGACTGAGAAACAAGTTCCTATCTATTATGAGTAATTTCAACTTCAGTGATTTCTATTTCAGGTTGTAAAATCAATTGGGAGATATAATGGTCAATGGTACCAACAAGATTGAACATATCTTAACATCATATCAAAGACAATATACCATTATCCTTACCTTAACAACTGGATTTGAAAGCTTTCTGAATGTGCTGAATGACATTCTAGGGAATCCTTTGATGGTTCCCGTCCATCTCCTTGCACTTCTTCCACATATTTTTCATCATTAAGCCTGATTATTTCTTCTGCAAACGTTGAACTCCTCATTTTCTTGACAAGAGCACTGGTAAGATTGGAGGCAACTGAGCAACTCTTCATACTGTTCACACTTGAAAGGATACAGTGGAGGGTTATTTTCTGCACTTTACACCTGTTCATCAGGTCTCCAACATAGGAAGCAAAGCCCCGTCCAACACCAGATGGCAGATGGGCTGCTGATCCACTTCCAGCAGCCGACCCAGGCCCACCACATAGCTGAACAAGTTCTGCTGTTATTAACGTCAGGACCTCAGCACTAAGAAGTCTTGCCTTACGATTACTTATGAACTCCATGTCACTTGGGAAGTAACTAGCTTTGGAAATCTGCTCAACATGACCCTTCTTCTCCGGTTTGTTCAAACACTCGACTAAGAAGTTGGGATAATAGCTACGGATGTAATACAAACATACCACCATTGCCACCTCCAATAGTCTACTGGTTCGGAATGAAGAAGTGGATGAAGAAGTAGTATCTGCAGAAGGGATGGAAGTAAGAGTAGGAGCAGATGAGCTCAGGCGTTGAGATGCCTGGATTGATGACTCTCCTTTCGCAGCTCTAGTGGCTGATGATGAGTTTTCTCTATAAAAGTAAGATTAAAAGTCAGGAACTTAAGAAACATGCTTTAACCATCTTTCCTCTTGATTTATGTTTAAAATTAACAAATATACCCAAAGATAGCACAAGCATTACCAGTACATTTCCATAAACACTCCTGTATAAATCAACCATTAAATACAAAATTTCAATGAAAAAACCTCAAGATGACTTATGTTTACATTCAGAGTTATAATTCCAATCACCATGACAATCAATACATATGATTCAATACTCCACAATTCATTGAAATGAAATGTGCAAGAGATGAGAGAGAAATGAAATTTTTGCTGGTTCCAATTCAATTTCCCATTTCAATTTCTGTAATGCATAACATTGGTCATTACGCATTGAGAGAGAGAGACCCAGCAGGACAACAATTTAAGTTCATTGTATACTTATGATGCATGATTTTAATTATAATACAATCTATATTATTCAACCCTGTTTCATAGAATGCCTTTTAAAGATAATTAATGGAAGGGCATTTAATAAATGAGATGAGACTTAGCAATTTCCACAATATTATTAATTAACTTCAAAAATCATAAAAATGTTTATGGAAAAATACTCTTAAAAAGAAAAAAACTTCAGTTTCAGAATTCTTTTATGAATTATAATATTTTGTAATACTAATGAGAATTAACAAAATTTAGAAAGAGTTTAAAAATGTAAACATTTTTGGAACTGAAACAAACTAGACTTAACAGACAATGGAAAGTTCAAGAATACACAGTAATAATAAGTAATTTCTCATAAAATAACATTTTTAGTCAATATTAAGATATATGGATTTTATTTTTACTGATAGTAAAAATCAAAAAGTATTCCTCAATTATTATTAGTGCCACAAATGGAAGATTGAAGAAGAAAAATGGAAGATGGAAGAAGAGTTTTTAAGAACACATTTAAAGGATCGTTTTGGAATTGGGAATTAGATTAAAACACTCTTATTCAAAAACTATTCCTGATTCTAAAAAAAATTCTAATAACTAAAACTCCCGAATTATCATCCCATTGCTAAAATATACAAATTATCTATAAGCTAAATTTCTGATCTGGCATCTTATTAGTATTTGAAAATCTCAAAAATATTGTCATAACTTTTATACATTTAAGTTCATACGGAAATAGTGCAACTTCATAAATAAAAAAATTTACATAAAGATGTTAAATTACATCTCTTTAAGCCCATATTACTTGAGAATACGCATTTAGAAAAATCTGCAAGTTACAATTGACATCAATTCACTGGAAGTATCTTAATAGTGTACAATATTATGGAAAAACCTAAGCCAACTTACGCTCACAATAAATAAAAATGCAAAATTTATGAAAAATGTGAGAGTAAACCATTACATGGTTATATACTGTAAATACATCTTCCTGATATGAAGGGATTAACAGAATAAGTAAAAAATTATTACCACAATATCCACAAAATACTGATACATTTTTTGCAATAAATGACTGTGCAAGAATAACCAGATTGTGAATGTAGATAAAATGTAGAATGAAAGATAAAACTTAAAGGAAAAAAGACACACTCAAAGTAAAAATGAATTTAGTAAATCAGCCTTGAGAATAAAAGAATATTGCAGGATAGTAGGTAAATACCTTGTAATTACATCTGAACTTCTTCCAACATTTGCGCCATTGACTTTAAGGAAAGTAGGGTTGGAATCTGTAGCAGATACAGTGTTGCTGGCTTCTCCATAACCACTGGTTGAACTCTTTTCTTCTTTGCCAGACTTTCCAGTTGATGTGTTTGGACCACAATGGAAGCCACGCCCAAACACAGATTCTCTATGGCATGCCAATAAAGTGTGTAACATAGTGCCACGTTGACTGGCAGAAATTCCTGCTGCAGCAGCAGCACAGAGAACAGTGCGTGCATCTGCACGTAGGAGATTTGCAAAGGTTGACAGAGCATAGAGTGCTCTATGGGAATCGTAAGCTTTCACGTACAACAGAACATGAGAATGTAAGGGATACACTATGGCTTTCGAGAAAATGAAGTCTAAGGAGGAATCCAGTTCTTCCTTTCCTCCACTACCCACTTCCTTCAATTTCTTTCCATCTGTCCTAATTTCTTCAGCTTCAACTACTTCATCACCCTCACACTTTTCAACCACAGTGAAGAGGACATCCTCCAGTATTTCCTCTACAACTTTCATACCAGCAGAATCATCTTTTTTGGGAGCTGAGTTATCAGTTTTCTCTGTGTCATCACATCCATTTACTGCAGCTTTGTTGTCATCCTGCATTGCAGCCTCAGCTTCTTCTATGTCATCACTTGAGCTATCTGTATCACTATCATCCTCATCCATGTTCATCTCACACCAACTTTTATCAGGGGATGGACTTTTGATTTCCACAACTGAAGGGGCTGATAAGCTTTCAGATTTCAACGAGATGGTCTTGGGTGAAAATGTTTGCTCAGTCAAGTCCGAGCAAGATGTTCCCACCCTAAGACACTGAACATCCTGATGTTCCAGGGCTGAATCACTCTCGGATAACTTCAGTGAGTCCCTTTTCACATCATCATTGGTTCCCAGAGCATTTGCGAATGGGTTCACAAACACTGACATACTACCTCTTATTCCATTTGCTACAGATGTGACTTCGATGGAATCTTTGGCAATAAAACGATGACTGTGTACTGCACTTTCTGTTTCACTGTGTCCATTCTTCTGCTTCCTTCCCCTCTGTAGAGATGTGATAGCAAATATTCTCCTAGGCAAATGAGTTGGTCTTGAGAACAAAGGCTGAGATGCAGAATGGCCAGACACATGATACTTTACGTTGCCATCTACTGAGCTGACAGCATATATCTTGGATTCAACAGTTTCCTCAAAATTTGCATTTTTTGAATCTGCGTGAAAACTTTCAGGACTACCAGTAATTGAGCCATTCTGCCCAGGACCCTGCAATCTAAGGCAAACAATTACTTGCATTAGAACTTTTTAGGGCATTTTCATCAGCATGATGAATACAGGAAGCTTTCATTCGCAAACTCAAAATTATGTCTTTAAAAATTAATACAATGCCAACAGGACAATGCTTTTATTATGATGTAACAAATTTGAGAGAATGAATAAAGGGTTTCTCTACACCATATAAAGAGGATATTACAATCACAACACAGCAACATATCCAATGCATCAATATGTGGTATCAAAAATTTATAAAGAACTTATGCAAAACAATGATCCAGTGAAAAATTATCTTACTTCATGTGCAAGATGCCAATGCGGGCTGTTGAGGGTTCCAGGAGCATAAGTAGTAGTGGTTCAAGGATACGAGATGCATCACCCCTAAGTAAGGAGTGGAGTAACCATGCCTCAGTGCGGAGGCGAGCTGGTGATGCTGGCAGTAGTGCCAAAGCATCAAGGCAGCGCAGCAATGCTCTATCAAATGATCGGCCTGCAGCACGATCTCCTAAAACAGGAACGCGACTTCCTGACACACCTTCAACATCTCGTCCAAGGTGCCACAATGATGTGAAGCGATCAAATGCCTCAGCACTACCTGCAATTTAAATTTTTTTCCATTGAAAAATTGTATAGGCTAATGAATACACAATGTAATTTCAGATGTTAAATTAATGAAACCATTTCATCAATTAATTCATAAAATATTTTATGACGCCTTTCTTCTAAGACTCAGATACATACATTGTTTGCAACTATATCTGTAATGTATACCAAATTTGCTGACATCAAGGATGTAGTTTTTTTTACTTGAAATAAGTCTCACAGAATTACAGTACATCTTTGGACACAGAAGGTTAAGTCTTTCAATTCAATTTAATTTCTTTGAATGAGCTACTGCAATAAATGTGCAGTAACAGCTGAAATTGTATCATTTTAAAATCATAAAATGCATACAAAAACAGCAATAGGTACTCAATACTAATGTCACTTGAAACACCTACTTAACTCTCTTGCCTTTTAATCCAAACAGACCTTTTTGAAAACTGGCTGTTGTTTCCTTGGTGCTGACAAACATGGAAATTCAACAGACGTATTTTTTGATTGGTACATCTTAGCAACTGATGATCGAAATGTTTAAGATTCACCCAGGGAAAGATTTTAACAGTAATTAATTTTTCCATAAAAGTTTTGACATAACCAACATTCAGATAAATTTCAAAATACAATGAATTACTGCTGAAGTAGATAGTACTTGAAGAAAAATAAAAAAGGGGAGAAAGTGAAGAATAGCTATGAACAAAAGGAGAAGATGGATGAAAGCAACTTACAAGGATTGTATGACTATGAGTTTTCTTAAAGGGAGAGAAAGGCCAAGAAATAGCTGACCAAATGCAAAGCAAAAATCCAAAGGAATAAAAGGGAATGCATAAACAGATGTTTTTGAATTTAAAGAAGTTAACAAGAACAGAAGAGTTTGGGACGTTTGGAACACATAATACTGTTATCTAGCTTAGCCCAAAAGAGAATAACATGAAAAATATGCATTTATGCTCTTATAAGAAAACACTCTCACAATTCTGAAGTTTTTATTATTTTCATTATGAACGAAATAGATTGCAAATCCTAAACATACTACTATCCTATTCTTCTCTCCCGAAGATGGCAACATAGTTGCCAAAATGTGTACTGAGAACAATACTTGCAAAGCGCGACCACTGAGAACCCCAACCCCCACTGGTGGGAATTCTTCAACGGTTAGTTTGCTTGCAAACAACAGCTATTTGGAGCTTTTCTCAAACTCTAATACTGGGCTATATGTCTGATAAAATGGAGAACATGTTTACCCATGAAATTAATCAGTAGCAGTAAACAAAAGAGGGTCATAATATTTTTCAACTATCATACTTATTTCAAATTTATAACAGATTATCCATCGATGCACAATATTTTAATTGAAACTAATGCACAATATTTTAATTGAAACTAATGCACAATATTTTAATTGAAACTAATGCACAATATTTTAATTGAAACTAATGCACAATATTTTAATTGAAACTAATGCACAATATTTTAATTGAAACTAATGCACAATATTTTAATTGAAACTAATGCACAATATTTTAATTGAAACTAATGCACAATATTTTAATTGAAACTAATGCACAATATTTTAATTGAAACTAATGCACAATATTTTAATTGAAACTAATGCACAATATTTTAATTGAAACTAATGCACAATATTTTAATTGAAACTAATGCACAATATTTTAATTGAANGAATTTTAGATATTTTGAATACTTTTTCAAAATGTCTTTCAGATTACTGAGTAATTCCAAAACTTATTGTTAAGCATTAAATTTCTGATGAGCAAAATAACACATTCAAAAAATTAAAAGGATAACATAAATGATACAGCAAACCCTAGGATTGCTAGTTGGGTGTGGAATAGTTTCAAAAGATGACCAAGTATTTCCCATTAAGTTGGACATAGTAAACGACATTCTCTTTCAAAAGAAACATCATGTACATGCTGTGAGTCTACATATATCAAGTGATTCCATTGTGGATGATGGAAGTCACCTTACACAAGTTATTTTCCCTTCTCTTGGTATACTGTTTAAATTTAAAAAGAATATTTGAAAACCAGATATTAAATTTAAATAATGAGAACAAGAAAAAGTATATAGTAATTATGATTTCTATATAATATTTTTGGATTTCAACACTAATTACTTTCAATCACATGATTTCTTTATAGGAAATCTGCATTGATACATGCGTGATCTGGATCTGGATTATTAGTTTGTTTTAAAAAGAACTGAAAATCCAATCCAGGGTTTTTCTGTTATAAATACCAAGCTCACATACCTAAATTAACCATAGACTCTAATATCACATCTTCAACAACATCTTGGCAACCTTCTGGGACAGCATTGTGGAGAAGATATAGCAGTCTCACTGCCCAAGGTCTGGATGAACCTAAATAACCTAGGCAGCTCCAGAGTGATTCAGCAACTGAACGAAACACATTAGTTCTTTGCTCCAAGAAATGGAAATGAAAAGGTGTGAGAAGAGGAACTATCACCACAGAGACAACACCTCTATCAACACCATCAGAGGTTGGAATGCTTTCAAACTTGGGTACAATATCCCTGGAAGAGCTCAAAACACTTCTGCTTTCTTCTGAAATTGAAAAATTAAGTGAATTTGAAACTTCTGAAGCATGAAGCTTTAAACTGAAAATATGAAATGTTATGAATATACTTCATAAGCAAAAAGTAACTTTAGAAGTAAAATATATCATGGCAATGGACTCATTTGAGAGGCAAAACCACTTTAAGCTAGAAAAAACTAAAAAATTACAAAAAAAAATCCTTTTGATTTCTAAATTCTACTAAGAAATTAGTAAGCAATTAAAAAAATTACATTATCACTTTTGATCTCTTGTTTTAGAACTAAAGGGAAGAGTGACAAAATGCTTCATACTTTAACCATGTTTAATGAAGCAAAATTGCTCAAAAGCTCATTCAAAAGAGTGAAAAAAAAATATAATCCTTTTATAAAAAATTACAAAATCCAACATACTCATAAGTGCTATTTTTTATGAATTTTTAGACCATAATTCCTGCCTATACCAGTAGCAGGTTGTTGAAAATTGGCATTCAACCAATACTTTCTGATTTCTAGAGAATAAAATTTCTCCATAAATCATACCTTCAAAATATTCAACAAACAATATGTATGAAAAGACAGTTTTGAATTTACATGCTAATTTTTGCCTCTCTAAAAGACTCAGTTGTACAACAGTAATCAAATAAAATCCTTCTATAATTTTTGACTTCAAGTTAACTTATTTTTCTCATTTAATAAACAAAAAAATTATTGTTCCTTAAAATTAACCATAATAAATTAGGCCAATGACTTCAATTAATATATTTAGAGCAAAAAACCTATAGGATATAGGATTGTGCCCTCCTGACTCCTACCCAGACTCAGGAGGACTAGAGGGTTTCTATTATTGTGATAGGTTTTCTTTAATTATGTTAAATAAATTTGAAGATTAACTCACCAACACTTCCAAATATCAACTCTTCACACTGAGAAAGGTATTCTGGTGTTGTCAGCATAAAAGATCTCAACAGGGCTATTAGATCCAGGAATGTGGCTACGCTGGTGAGCTGAATTGCAGGATTGGCCTCACCCATACAACAGCAAACAAGGAGAACCTGAAGCCACTTTGGAAGATTTGCATCCCTTCCCTGATCTGAATCTTTCTGGCTACAGTTTGAGAGGGAAGAAAAGGCTGACGAACCAGGACTAAGGTAAGTGGGGAAAGTTGACAGCTCAACTAAAAGATTACATGCACGGCGAACTGACTCCTCTAAAAGTTTCAATTCACAATTTTTAAAGCTAACAACTCCACTCAACTTTTCAACTCCATCCATATTTGAAAATTCTCTTGCCTTACATCCCTTGGAATGGGCAGAGTTATCAAATGTAAACTTATTAAAACCATTCTCTCTCTGAAAGCTACTCTTGCCTAAGCTTTCTTTAAAGGACTTGGATTTTTCAGAATGAACCGATCTCACTTCTTCATAGTTAGCTTCTCCCAAGCACTTCCTCAAGAGATCTAAAAGTTTGAAAGTTCTATCTTTGTCTGTTTCATTCCTGGGGACTAGGAGCAGGGTAAAGAGAACAAAAACATCCACTTTCGTATCCAAGACCCGAGAACAGATGAATTTCACATAAAACTCTTCATACTGTCTCAGGCACTCCTGCATCACTGATTGTTGTTTGCACCCAGCAGATGATACTCCTATGGCTTCTGCATCATTGTTACCACTTTCTATCCAGAGGTCTTCACTGTTTCCAGCTTCCACAGCACTTTCGAAAGTGTCATCTGTTGTGTCTTTCAGACTCTCACCCTCGCCATCTGAGTCAGTTGCATTCTCACTTCCACGTCTCTTGTCGAAGACATCAGAAGCGGAACGGCTCCTGCTGACAGCATTTTTTGGCTTGAGATCGTTGGCTTCCAAAAACTGAAAGTTTATGCCATCCCCATCAGAGAGCTGCCTTACCAACTGTGCATGGCTGGAAGCAGATTGCGCAGGAATTTTATAACCAGTAGCTGTTTTCGAGGAATCTGAAACAGATTTCTTTGGCTGCAAGTGCTCTTGGCTGAAGTTGGAGGATGGCTGCACCTTTGACAATATCTTTTGACATAAGCCTAAGGAACTTGTGACGTCAACAAGTGATAAGGAATTACAATACGTTATCAGTATAGTGACGACTTTGAGAAAAAGTTCAGGAAGATGCTCAGTAGGAACTTCTACGTAAGTTTCTAGGGAGACCATGTCAAGAAGAAATTCTGTTAAATCACAGACTTCTAGAACATCAGGAGGTGGAGCACCAACAGCCTTCACTACACCACTGACAGACTGCAAAGAATCACCTTGCTCTGGAAAAATGCTTTTCATTGATTTTGTTTGATCGACTTCTTCACTATTTTTAATCAAATCACTTGACTGATCAACTGGCTTTGGGTCTTTAACTGTGATGCTGGTGTTATTCCCCTTATCTTTTATGTTCTTACATGCATTCTCAAACAATGAACCAGCATACTGCCAGATATAAAATGGCTCTAATGTGCTGAAGAGGAGATTAGCTGTTTTGAGAAGTTCTTGGCTTCCCTTATATGAAGTTGTCTTATGAGCATTATCAAATTTTGCTGTTTTATTTGCAGAAGACTTACACTCGTTTCTGGAGCTTATTTCACACGCCAAGTAAAGCGTCCTACAAAAATTGAAATTAAAAAATGATGAGACAATGAAAACAGAATTTGCATTAATTTCATACTTGAAAACTAAGAAGTATAATATGCATTGATATCGAAATCAGAATTCAATTATGTTACCAATATAATGAATGATACTAACACTACTGCAGTTACTAACACTTAAAGGTTGACTAGAGTAGTTTGGCCAGAATAAGACCACTAATCAACATTCCAGGATACTACACCAATGTACTGAATTACTTCAGCCTAAATTTATGTTACTGAGCAGCTTGATATGTCACAGTAGTAGACAGTAATACAATAATATGTGCTAATTAGAGATTTTTGAACACTTTATCAACTGAATGAAGGTAATTCATTAAAATTAAATCCATAGCACAACATGAGATTGTCAAAAGATTACATAAAAAAAAGAAGATTCCAAAGATTTGGATGATGGAAGAATCTCATGATAATAGTAATACAGCAACCCATTGGAGAACGCACAAGTTTGGCATAGACCATAGAGCCCCCATAGAGCAAAATATAACAACAAATTACTGCAACACTGCTTACCTGAAGACTTCATAAAGAATGTCGTCCAATATAAGAGGACCAATGTCAGGCTTATCGAGAAGTGAGACTAAAAGTCTATATGGTCTTAGGTCAGGGACAGACTCATTGAGACAAGTGTTAAGGACAACTTTTATCGCCTGGAAAAAAAATGAAAATGTTGCCTTACTTTAAGGAAAGAAAGACAGTTCATATTCAAATAAATATCAATTACCTGAATAAGCATGTCCCTAGAATACATGTCAAAGTAAGGATTGCTGGAAGAAGCATGACTGCTGTCTGTTGCTTTACTTCTTTTGACCAAAGGATGTTCAGAGCTCATGAGAGTCATGTTCACTTCCGAGCCCAAAAGCCATGCAAAGAGACGCCTGGAAAATGATGAAATGACTTTATCTCTAGCAAATTCCATTAATTTAGGGAAATATTTTAAAAGTACTCAAATAATCTTTAAAAATAGTGAACTGCCATAAAACTTTACCTATTCAAAGACATATCCCTTCTTAGGACTGTAGTCAGAGCAGCAGTAACCAACCTGCCCTGATCACTGCGAACAAGATGACTGCTGTGCATAGGAAATCCGACAAGAAGGAAGTCTAATGTACTCCTCTGCACTAGAACACTGGAGTCCTGCAATGCTGCACACAAAGCACTGACCTACATAGAGTAAACATGAAATTTGAAATGATAAAAATTGCAATTTCACCAATATGAAAATAAAGCTGTATTTTTTGTAGATCTAGAGCAACCATGCACCTGAATGACAATTCTGAACATTTCAAGATGAAGACTATACAAGAAGGATGTGCTTATCAAACAGATAAGAGTATATTAACCATCAAGCTAAGTTACTTAACAATGTCATTAGAAAGCTTTCAGTGCACCAAAAAATTTTGAAGTTGCCTAATATTTGCAAAATTACATTACATACACTCCAAAATTGTTATTATGTAAACTCCTGAATTGTCGAGTTCTTTTTTAAATGGAAAAAAGCCTTTAAATGACATCAATATTTGATTTTCCCTTAAATATATGGCAATAGAACATGGGAGATCAATATTTATCTATGGATGCCAGAGCATACATCAGAAAATGTTTAATTGAGCCTTGCAAATTGTAGGATGTGTTTCTTTCTATTGAAATGAAAAAGATTGGTTATTTTCATGGTAAGTAGCAAGGAGGTAAAATCACACCAGATTTTGCATGCAGTGTTCAGTTCTTAAGGAAGGACTTAAATTATCATGAAATGTCATATTAGATACTAAAGTAACAAAGTATATCTTCCCATTTTCCTCAACACACACATCACATGAGCTTAGATTAACAGCATAAGACAATCTACAACTAACCCCCATTGATAATCTATACCAGGGTGGCAAACTGCCAACTCTCAAGCAGTTCTTTGTTATCTTGAATGAGGCTCCTTACCCAATCGAGCACCTCTTGTTACAATTGAAAATTCACTCAACTGAATAGAAGATAACTACAGTCACTGATAAATACTTATTATTTAATTAAGAAACAATTATAATAAAAATTTATGCTGAAATTGTATTAATGCACAATTTGTTTACAGGCTTGATATTTATAAAGATTATCAGTGTCTACAAAAAACTTATTGCAGCTCCCAATACTTTGAGATTCCTGAGTATGTATTTCACAGTGACAAAATTTGGCTACCCCTCTGTATAAATGGCAAAGTTTAATTAATTTCTTTTTTATCTGGAAGCAAATAAACTGGCAGTTGTATTGCTTTGTTGGCCATTAAGCTTAGATTAATTTTGACAGTTATTCAGTAGTTGGTAATGGAAGAAAAAAGCTAAAGATGAACTGGAAGAGGTCTTCTTCATCACCAGCAAACCTTAGCTTAGATTCAATGAAATTCATCTTTGTCTCTACTCAATCTGTCAGTTGGGCATTTCTTCCACCATCATCAACCATAAGTCCTGAAGAGGGAATGAGTTGTACTTGGCAAGAGTGAGATAGTTTTCACAAGCTGAATCAGAATTGTGAGTGGAAAGTGTCCAAGTAGGAGCAGCACAACAACCATAAATACAATACTTTTCAATGAAATCATCTTTTCATTGCTCAGTAAAAAGTAATAATTCCTACCAAAATGATATTTTTAACTAAGGACTCAATTCTCTTCTCTGTCAAAATCTTATTTTCTCTGTTTACAAGTAGTATTGTTAAAAGTGCTTTGACAACTGAGGTAATTTCATACAAAGGATCCCATCAGGAATGGAACCCAGAACTGCTTTTACCGAGGTAAAACACACTGCCAACATGGCTATACAGGAGCCCTTTCTCTACTTAAAAAATTGATGAAATCCTTAATGTAATGTTCCACTGATTCCCCAAGTAAACAAATTGTTTACTTATTTGACTATGACTTAGCCAAACAGCATTTAAAGAGGAAGAAAATAGTTTAAAGCATCATCTTTAACACCATCTCATTGGCCTTTCTAGGAAGGAGTATAGTGGTTCATTTTCTATATTAATTACACTTATTACACTTTTTTCCATGAAAAATCACATTAAGCAAAATAAGTTTCTTGGAATAACAAAGATTGAGCTTTTCTTTCTACCTGAGAATGTGATAGCAATTACTTTTGAACTATATTTAAATCTGACCGGTAAAAATTAATGGCTGTTTACTTGACTGTTGACTATTAAGTTAAAAGAAGTTGAAACTAACGTTTTGTATACTTAACGAAAATATACTACACCATGGATGAGGAACCTGCAGTCACAGACCATATATATAGTCATTAACAGTTTCCAATGGGACTTTCTAATCACTTTTTAAAAATTTTCAGGTCCAAGGTTTTTACATGAATTTTCCTGATTCATAGTTTAATATGCATGTACAAGCAAGATAGAGCACTTCTGCACAATTTGTTAAGTCATCTGACAATCGACCAACCGAAACTTTGATATTGCACTCTTTGAACGTGTCATACAACAGAAAAATTGCTAAAAGCTATTCATAAGTACAAATGAAAAAATAACATAAACCCAGACCTAAATCATACAGAGTGAAGCTATAACTGGATAGCAAAACCATACAGGTAAAAATGAGCAATGATTCAATAAAACTGTAAAATTTGAGTAAAACAATAAAATCTAAAGCTGTATTACATCATAGATTGTTTATATAAGTACGCTTGACACAAACGAATATTATAGAATGGAAATTTACTCTATGCATGTAATGAGTCACATAATAACATCCATTAAAACTTCAAATATTTTAGAATTTATAGTAACTATATAATAACTATAGCCAAACATAAATGAAAAACAAGCAATATTTCCATAAATATTAAACGTCTGATAATATTCCATTATAATAACCTTAAATAAGAGCTGAACTAAATAGCAATTGACTAAACAAAGGAAATCAGATTTTATAATAAACAAAATTGGATTGCAACAAATATTTTACCATGACATCGATGTTGGTTCCCATTACATGAAGTTGATCCTCCATAGAAAGTTTTTTATTAAAATGTGACAAAACGAATGATATTGCTGGTAAACGAATCGCAACATTCGATGCCAAACATTCCCACAAGCAGCCATAAAAATGACTTCCCCCAACTCCATCGCAGACTTTTTCAAGAAGAGAGTTAGTCCTGCGGAAAGAAGGTTCGCAAATTAAAGGAGAAATCATTAAAATGTTCAGTACTAATATTTCTTTTGAGTTTCTCAGTGCCTTTCAAAGTAATCCGATCCTTCCTCCAAACCAGGTAGAACTCCACTAAGAAACCCACTTAGTCCAGGTCGCAGTCTTTCACCAAGTGGGACAAAATGTGTTTCATAAACAGTTAGCAACGATGGACGCACATTCATGGCAGCATGTCCCAAGAGTGGGAATAGACCTGAAGTATACATTCAAAAATGATAAGTGGGACGAATAAATGGAAAATGACAACCCCTTAAATTTGGAAATAATGTTTTACCTGCACTGTAAATGAACAACTCATGACTTAATCTGTTAGTTCCCATGCATTTAAAGATTATATCATATGTTTCTAAAGCTTTTAAGTGCACTCCTGAAGGTAGGGCAGGATGCATACATTGTGCCAATCTTTTGCTTATTTTTATACGCCTTGGAATCACTGGAAATTTCAAGTGGTTCAACAGCACCTAGAATGAAACATAATTCAGAAAATGAAATCTCTGAAACAACTAAACCAATCTCATTTGCGAGTTAGCTAATATTAAATAATAACAAATCATTTCTTACTTTGTTCAGTTTCCCTAAAGCTGATATAAGATCTGCCCATTCGCTCGTATATTCAAAACTTTTCAGAGCTTTATCAACAGCCGAAACATACCTGTTTAAAGTTAATAAAATACCCGGAATTACCTTGATGACGTTGAGAAATTACCGTAAATTCTTTAAACGAACAATAAATAAGCCATCTACTCACACTCTATATTTCGAATCTTTCATAAGCTCATACTCCTCCAATGCGATGTAACTCATTTTGAATGATATTTTACTTTCGTCGAAATTTCATAACACCAATTCCAGCAATAAGAATTGCTGTCCCTTATCTAGTTAAAAGTATTAAATGAGAATGTTGTGACATTTCCCTTGCAGACATAATTTCATTCACCCATACTCCATACGATACGAACGAAATACGACTGCTTCCACAACAGTTGCTAGCTGCATAGCGATACTGAAAAAACTACAAAGCGCACTGACGTGGATGTTACGCCTAAAGTGAGGCCGGAGGTAGTTCTAATTAGATTAGATAGTTATATTCTTAAATTCATCATAGAATTTTAACTTTTGGTTCATTAAATAACTTCGGGCTGTCCATTGCACGTGGCAAAGGTTATTATTTCTTTCATTTTATTTAATATAGATTGAATAGTTTTTACATTATCAAGTCTGATAAGCCGATCGGAATTCTCATTTTTAGCTCTTATTTTTCATACAATCAACGATTCTACGTACTCGGCACTTTCTTAAGTTTTTTTCTGATTTATACAGTGTATTAACAACATTATATCTGCGAAGTCATGGCATCAACTACGAACAACAGTGAGGATGCTGCATTTCCGGAGTTAGACTTGAGTGGCAAGTTAATCATTAAGGTAAGGCAGCAATTTATGTTTGTTGTCTTATTCCGATACATTTCTTAAAACATACGAGTCGCATTGCAGCTGTCTCACTGAAAATTATTACTCATAGGCTCAACTTGGAGATGACATCAGAAGAATACCGATTCACAATGAAGCCATCACTTACGATGAACTTGTATTGATGATGCAAAGAGTTTTCCGAGGAAAGCTAAACAGCACGGATGATATTTTGATAAAATACAAAGATGAAGGTATTTAATGGATTACCGGTATGCTCCGTTGAATACTTTAACAGACGCTCATTCAAAACAAATTCCACGCAATAAAAATAGTTTACTAGTTTATAGTCCTATGGTTTGTATATTTTATGCTTTGATGTCGAATCATTTGCCTCTGTAAAACATGAAACTGCCAGAGTAGGCAAAACTGTTGTCGCAATCAAATTTTATTTCGTTCAATGTTGATGTTGTTGTCTTTCGGCAATTATTGCCCAGTCTTCTGCTTATAAAATGTCAACTTAAGCATTCAATTTCCCTGTCTAATTAATCTTAGGTTTATCATTGCTTTCAATATTTTCTCGTTCATCGAATTTCCTTTTAAAGTTGTACATAAGGTACGCTTTGTTTGTAAAACAGTAAACACTGTCTGCTTCGTTTAAAATATTAACGTTTTGTTAATATTTTTAGCGGAGCTTATTAAAAGTTTTGAAAGAAGTGTTATTCTCTTTTGAGAATAAAACGGGAAAGAGACATAAGGTCGGTTTTTGATTATCTTGTGCTCAACATTTCGTTCCAGATGGTGACTTAATTACAATATTTGACAGCTCGGATTTGGCGTTTGCCATACAATACAGCCGGATCTTAAAACTGTCAATATTTGTGAATGGAGAGATTCCATCCGCAAAAGTTCAAGGATTACCAACATCTCAAGCAGTCCTTATTAGGAAAGAATTGCAACACATTCGAGACCGCGTGAATCGCATCCTGGACACCATCGATCCAAAAGTTGATTTATCATCGCCTAAAGGGGAGAATTCAGGTATGAATTTTTCATAGTATTCGGAGGCAGGAATTTTTTTTAACATCTGATTTAACGACCGATCCCTATTTTAGTTCCTGATCAAGGCAGTGTTGCTTCTCATTCAGTCAACTCAAGGGAATTTGATCCACTTCAGGAGAATCAAGGTGCAGGAAATCAGGAGAGTAAGACATCTCCTAAGGATGAACCCAGAGATGGTGAGAAATTTATGAGAAAATAGTCAGACTTATTTTAAATGCAGTTATATGCTTATCATTGATTCCCACAGATAAGCTTTGTTTAGTTTCTTCAGAATTGAGCCATTTCTTTCATGCACCTTGCTAGTTGTACTCTGTTAGGACATTTTTTGTCTATTCAGGTATATACTTGATATGTTTTGAGAATGAGGAAGTAAGAAACTGCTTCAAATCAGGGAGTTGGGATATTATTTGATTCACGTTCTAACTGGAGTGCTTATCAGTAGACAGTAGTTCTGCATGCTCAAGCAAGTTTCAATGTATGAATAAGTTTATTAACTGAATAGCTCGTACTTTTTCTTGGAGTTGACAAGACAAGCTTTGTACTGATATAAATTTCTCATGGTGTTTCGCATAACTTAGTTCAGTGATTGTCATAATTGCAGAGATCATGTAGTAGCTTCGTTCAGATAAATACTTCTTAGCAGGGCCGCGGAGAGGCAGGGCTGCCGGCCCGATGATCCGGGGTCTGAGTGGATTTGGGGCTTGCGCCAAAAAATTTACATTGCGCTAGGGAAAGGGCCCAGTAATGGAAAAAGTGCCGAGGCCCGGAATTCCTCTCCTTGACCGTGCTTCGCAACCTCTCTTCCTCCACAGCACACACCATCAATTCTCTCTGAAGTTGACAAACCATAAGTTTGTGTCATAAGTTCCTCAGTGCAGTGCCATCTGGGCGATTTTGCGATTAGACAAACTATACGAGAAATTTTTAACCAGTGATTTACAAGACGAAATATGCGACGTCGTGATTCCCGTTCTCAGCGAAAACGATTTGCGAAGCCAGATGAAAAGAGATTGCGTGAGAAAACAGTGTTATTATTGGTCTGCTTTTCCGGATAGTATATAGCGCTCAAACCAGGTAGTTAACTAGGTAGTTCGGTGTTTTCACCCCACCTGCCATACTCCATATGGCTGCTCTCTGGGTTTTGATATTAAATGTTAACGTAGTTCCAAAAGGATTTACCTGACAGTTTTGTGTATATATTATGGTCAAATACGGGTTAAACACGGTCCCATTTGACAAAGAAAAAATAAACTACACGAAAACTCATCATCTCACTCATCCTTATTCGTCAAAAGCAAATTGTGTGAATTCCAAGACGAATTGTTGGCGCGCTCTCCGTACTCGCCCGACCTGCCTCCTTGCGACTTTCTTTCAATTCCTTGACATGAAAACGTGGCTCGAGGGGAAAAAATTTTCACGAAGATGATGTCGTCGATAACAGAAACCTATTTTGAGCAGTTTGTTCTTTAGAATGTGTGAAAGAGATTCCTGAAACGTTGATGAATATAGTAACAAATCTGAAAAACTTTGTTATCACTCCTAACACCTTATCACTATAACTCCTACTTATTGATTAACTCTTATAAAATTAAAAGGTATAGTTTCAAAAAAATCTAATCAAGATTGTATTAAGAAATTCCAGTCAAACATTTTAAATGAATTTATGAAGGATCCTTATTTAGGAAAGTTAGGAGAGACAGAAAATTAGTATACATCATCAAATATTACTCAGTTCAGGGTTGATTTTAGGTGAATATGGTTAGCCTTTCTTGGAAAATTTTTCTTTCCTTGTCATTCGATTTCCACTTCCTCTGGTTAATGATTCTTATTATAACTGAGTCGAGTTTTAGTTGTTTAATTACCTATCATCGGAATAATGTTCAGATATAACTTATATGGTCTCCAGAGTGCATTATTTCATGATTGAAATTTGAAAAAGATAAGTTTTTTATAAATAAAAAGCACGAATTTCTCCCATTGTTTTCCTCCCCTCTCACTACATTGTTGGAGCTATATTTGGATGTAAATGTATGTAATTAGTTGATATATTTGAAAGTTATTTTCCTGCTGGGAAAATCTTGAATCAAACAATCCCTTAACTCATTTGCTCTGTCAATTCTTCGTGCGAATGTGAAAATTGAGCACTTTAACTTAGTCATAAAATTCCTTTATAATTTAAAGATGCGAATGATAAAGGGAAACTTTCATTGCAATTGTCATAGTTCTTGATATTTAATCATATTGATAATTTTTATAAATAAATATTAATTTCACTGTTGTGGTAGTACTCTGCAGTTGTTTTGCTGATGTCTTCTAACAATAAGTCCCAGTTGGTTTAGTTGCTTTAAAATCCCCTGCTTAGTTTCTTTTTCTTGACATCTTCATCCTGATCCATCCCTGTATGTCATCAACATTATTTCTCTCTTCTATTATTTCTCCCCTCTTGCATGTCACTTTCAATTACTTTCATCTGAAATTTACCCTTTCTCAGTATTTGATCTCATATCTTCTGCCTCTATTTTATTTTCTCAATTTAAACCCTTTCTTCTCATTTTCATTTTTTTATGTAAACTGAGCATCTTTTATACATCCTTCACAACATCAGTTTCTCAATAGCTACTGTTATTTTAATGTCCTCCTCATTCAGGGTCTATGTTTTACACTTATGCAACAAAAATCTCTAGGCTAAGCATTTTACGTTTCTCTTTATATCTCTCTGAAGGTCATTCAACAAAAGCTCTCTTTTCCACAGGTAGGTTTCATTAGCTTCTGCTATTCTTTTTCTAACCTATTAAATGTACCTCCCATCCCCAGAAATAATTATAATCAGGTACTGGTTTTGGTCCTGTTGTTCTATTTTTTCTACCTACCTTATTGTTTGTTTAGCTGTCCATCATGTTGTATATATTATAACCAAGTTTTTCTTGAATTCATTTAATATTCATATAAATTATATTCATAATAATATTCATATAAATTCATATAAAATCCTTTGTTTTGACGGAACTGGGACTCGAACCTGGGTCTCCCAATAATGGATTGTTGATATACCAATTATTGGGAGACCCGGGTTCGAGTCCCGGTTCCGTCAGACTTTTTTCATGTCCGTTTCTCCTTGGGAATCCTTTGTTTTATTGTGTAGTACTTAGCACTAGTTGCAGTAATCCCTCTTTATCTATCACCATTGCAATTCTGTATAATTATGAAAATACATGGGCAGTGTATGAAGGTTTTATTTTTTCAACACTAGGATTATGAAGCTGAATTATGAAGCAATACTCTATTATCATTTATTATAAGGAAACAATTTTGAAGTCTAAAAATTGATATATCTTTTAACATGATTGAGTTTCACATCCTTTATTTTCATCTTATTAAACGTATCACCCACTACTTTAGAATGCTCAGCACATAGCATGATTAGAATTACTGTATAATTATGTAAAAGGTTTGGCTTTTGCGTTGCTCAAAGCAGTGTATTCTTTACGTTCTAAAACCAGCTAAGACAACTACTTAATTTGTGTCATTCATAGCACCAAGTAAAAATGTACTCCAAGAATTTATTTAGCTGTGAAATTTGTTTACATTCGCCAAATTTGATGTGAATCTGTTGACTTTATGCATCACAGTGCTGGTTTATAATCTAAGATGATGCCCTAGACTGCAACTAGGATGTTCTTCTTAGCAGTACATCTGAGCACCCACCAATACTTACTCTATGTGTAATAATATATAATAATAATAATCTAATAGTGTAATATGCCAAACCAATTTTTTTCAGTATATACTATTTGCTGAGAAATTTGAACTATTTTGGCTCTAGTGTTTAAAATTACCTGTAAGATATTTCACATTGTGAATTGTGACACTTAGTTCGTTTTTTAAATTAACCAATGTAAATTCATAATATATCACTTAATTTCTTTTTAGCGATCATGGCTAAGCTGAAATCTTATAAATACCCATATCAGTTTTTTCCCTTTCCAAAGATAAGAAATGTCATGAAAACCATGTCTTCTACCTTAGCTTCGCTAAAGTTTTCCCTCGGGTATAGTTAAAGGTTTTCACACTAAGTGAATTCTCAGAAGTATTTCTTGTTCAGATACTATTACATCATCAAAAAACATTTCTATCCTGTTGGTACACTGTCATTAAATTGATTTGATATCTCTAATTAATTTTTTTCAGGTATTATGCTTCAGAAAAAAGCCATTTCCTACTAATTTTTAGGACTGTTTAATCAAGAGTATTGCTCCTGTAAACCATTCAGTAATACAACTCATTTAAATGCTAACATTTGTTTTTCTGCTTAATTCAGGAATAGTAGCAGATGGCACTCGCTCAACAAGTACTCCAGATAATGCTGCAAATGCCAGGCCTGCTGGGGTAACTGGAACTCCAACTATGACTAATGTATCTCAGCCACAAGGAACTTACCCCCAAGCTCCAACAATGCAGCAGGCAGGAGTACCCTACCAAGATCGTGGGCCATCTATGCAGCCTCCAACATTAGGACCTCAGATGACTCCATCAACCCAGCAAGTGAACCCCCAACAAGATCCGTCTCAAGTGGCTGGTAAGCTCTCCTTCCTCATTAGCATTTTGCTTAGAGCAGTGGTTCTTAACCAGGGGTACATGCACCTCTGTGGATGTTAGAAGCTTGCTCAGGCGGTGCAAGATTTTGTGATAAAATGGAATTTCTTCCATCATTGTTGGAGAGACAAATAAGTGAAAGATCATTTTTTATGAAGTTTATTGGGAGTTCATTGAGAAGGTCAAATTTCCTTTGTTATCTTACAGTGCAGAGAGGTCAGTTGTTCTCTGTAGTTTGTAAAAAATTGAAAAGGGTGTGAGAACATATTTTTAAGATTCAGAGGATGCCAGCAGTTGAAAATGTTGAGAACCACAGGCTTAGTGATATGTGCATTTTGATTTGTTATTTTCTTTTATAAATTAGAGCACAAAGAACTGTGTCATGCAAGATAAACAAAATGATGGCATTTATTATTTTTCAATTCATTATCTCAAAAGAATTTCAAGCAATACTAATTGCAAACTTTGTGTGATTAATCAAAATGATAGAAAAGTTTAGTCGGAATAGTATATAAGAAAGTCTGTAGGCAGACTTCAAAATGTATTCTTTAGACTTGTTTTGTTTTATCAAAATAATTTAATAACTCTCTGACTGTAATTTTGCATTTAGTCTTGACACGCTTCTATGAGTTACTGAATAAGATTTTAGTTATATTACTATTCCCTGATATCAATAATAAATATTTGTGATCCAGGTATATATTTACAATTTTATTCAGTTAATGCCCATTTAGTACTTGATCATATGAAAAGTCTAAGCTTTTGGTAAGCAAAAACTGTTCTAACTGTATCCATTATACCATACAACTCTAAGACCCCCCTTTTTTGCAAATCCAAAAAGGAAAAAAATTTAACTTTGAATAATAATTAATGATAGTTATTATGGAATGCAAAACTTGTTCCTCACTATTGCAAGCACAAAAATCTTATTTGCATCTTGTTTCCAGCATCTAACATTACATTCAGATACCTCAAATACTCAAAGAATCAAAACACTCCATAGAGATTATAAACTATTTTTACTAGACCATAGAGAAATATAAATACGACCTAGATTTCGTAGTGTTGCTACATCATCAGGTGGAAATGGATAGCAAAACAGAAATATATACAAAAATCAAAAATACCTCAACCAATGAGAAAAGAAGGGGAGGAAGCAAGGAAGGGGAAGGGGAGATGAAAGGGCAATGAAAGGAACAGAGCAGGGGAGGTAAAAGGAAAAATGTCATAATACAAAGTAAGAACATGTCGGAAAAGCATCAAAGTAACAAATTAACATCAAGCAAATACAAAAGGGTTCAGGAAGGAAACAAGTACAAGGGAAGGATGAACCTAAAGGGATAAATAAATAATGGCTTTTAATGCTCTGTTCCTTTCATTGCCCTTCCATCTCCCCTTCCCCTTCCTTGCTTCCTCCCCTTCTTTTCTCATTGGTTGAGGTATTTTTGATTTTTGTATATATTTCTGTTTTGCTATCCATTGCCACCTGATGATGTAGCAACGCTACGAAACCTAGGTCGTATTTATATTTCTCTGTGGTCTAGTAAAAATAGTTTATACTCTCTATGGAGTGTTTTGATTCTTTGAATATTAAGAATTACCACAAAGTTAATCCTGATTCTGTGTCGTTTCCTCAAATACTCTTCCAGCAGCAGAATTGGAATTTTTTTCTGCAAATAATATAACTTTTCTTTTGAATGCTGTAGTGTAACAAGTTCTTTTCTGGGCTCCAGGATAGCCAAGTGGGCAAGCGTTTGACTTCGGTGAAAGCAGTCCAGGGTTTGATTCCCTACATACGAAATAATCTAAGTTGTCAAAGAACTTTTAATAATACTATTAGTTCTTATCTCTGCCATCGCAATACTCTGAAGGGTATGATCACAACAGAATTCATCTCTGTGATTGGCAGAAGATATATCTAATGCACCCACATTGTAGCAGTTTATACTGTGACGGCATTAACACTTTTTACAATCCAATTAAAGTCTATTGTAACCAGTCATGCAGATATATCATGAGTTGAGATGATTTTAATGAAGCATTAACTCAAACAGAATTGTACTATCTATGTACCTACAATGGTAAACGTAAATATCTAGAGTATGCAATCCAATTGAAGTCTAGGATTTTGCTTCCGATTGTAAGACTAATCCACTTTTCTGCGGGAGTCTGGAAGGGAAAAAACATCATCTTAGATTCATGCAAATGCAGTTGTAGAGAGATGTTAACAATGCAGGCCATCTGTCAAGTGTATACCAAAGCCTGTCATGAAATACGGCTAAGGTGACTGTTTGTATTCTCTTACATCCAATGTTTGCCCTGATTGAAAGCTTAATTCAGTAAATTCATTCCTCTTTTTAGAGCCATTAGCTGAATTTTATGACTTCATAGTCGTTTTAACCAATAAGATATTTATCATCTTTTTCACTTTGTATTTATGACATGTTTCAACATTTAGGAGAGTAAATTACATTAATATTTGTTAGCTTGTCCCTTATTGCCTTTATGTTGGCATTATACTTTTCAACACTATTACTTGCAGAAGATTGGAAAAAAGGATTAATAATAATGATTGTCTTGTTTTTAGCTCATAAAAGATTATCTTCTCTATCAAAATATAACAACAAAATATAGTAAAATCCATTTAAAATTGAGGCACTATCAAACTCAATGTGTTCTGTTTTCCCTAGGTCCTGATCCCTTTAACATGAAACTCATGCTAAATATACTACTCAAGTGCTAACCACTTATAAGGCAGATTTCACCTGTTCTCGGATGTACTGCAACCCACTATAGCTTATCTTCCTCCTCATTTGACTCACCAAAAATTGTTTTCATTATCTTTATCACCATCCTCCTCTCTCATGCTTTTAACTGTTGTTTGTGATGACTTACTCTGTGAGACGAAAATGAAAGTAACCAGTACTCTCCATCTCACTGTGGTAGTTGATTCTCTCCATATGAGGTCTCCATCAGTCTCATTTCAGGGCAGAACATTAGATTAAAAAGTCACTTGGCAGTATTTCCTTTCATATCAATCTCAAGTTGTAAACAAATCAAATCAACCAGAGTGGCAGTGCAATGTGTGGTGGGCTGTTGAGGGTAGTCAAGGAGAGATCGTTCTCCATGACAGGCTTTCTCTCCTGTTGCTAAAAAGATTCATTATTCCTCACTAATTGTCTATGTGGTACAAATTGATTCAATTTAGAGTGAACATTTTCCAATATGAAGTAATAAAGGGAAGCACTGTCTGAAATGCTCACCATTTCTAAAGAAATGACAAAAGAGCAACCAGTGTTACTCAACTACAGTTTTTGGACTCTTCTTAAAACTATCTACTGCTTTGGCAAATAAAGCAAACTAAAGAAGTTCCCTTTTTGTTTTAAGGTTTAAAGTTCTTGTATAAAAATTAAGAGCCAAATACCCTTCCCATTTTGTTTTCCAGTGTGAAAGAATAAAATAGTTGTCATATCCTTGTTGAAATACTATCCCACTTATAATGCAGTTTTCGGTTGGTCTTGTGAAAATCATCTTAAGCAGGTTTTCCTGTATTTATTTTACACAAAATCTAAAATTTCTTTTTATGAAACCCAATATCTTTTATGTTTCTGTGATGAATGATGTCAGTATATCTAAAACATGTTTCTACTTTTTTTTAGGTTTTCCAGGATATTATATGATGTCACCCCCAGATGGCTCTCAAGGACAATTTCCTAGCTATGGGGGTTATACAAACATGCCACAGCAGACTGGGTAAGTGAATTCTTAAGGATTGTTTGTTGATTTGAACTCTATAATTTTTGTTCCAGCCCAATTGTTATATTGCGGTTGATATTCTCTCCATATAATATTCAGAACATACATGATATAGAAAATTTTTTTGCCCCTAGAATATATATTCATATTGAATCATTTGTAGTCACAGCTTTACTGTTGTTTGAATATTTTCTACGCAGTAGTTGTGTAAAAGGAGACTCTCATTTAAGGATATTTTGCATTTGTTTAAGTACATTTTGTTCTTTGAAATTTTATTTCCTCGTTTTGTAAAATTACCAATTTGATATCCAATGAAATCAGAGTCCTTAGTATTTTTCCTTGTAAAGAAAACTTTAGAAACCAGACAACATACCACTTCTTGTTTATGAAACTGTTTTATGTATTCCAGAAATTAATTCTGGCCAGAGATGTTGGACTATAACTTTACATGTATTTCTTATGGGAATACTTTGACTCATCTGGGATCAAAGCAGAGACCAATAGATACTGTTGATTGCAACAACATATTAGATATGAAATTGCATTATCATTTACTTGAAATGTTACTACGGTGTATGGCATTAAACAGATTAGGGAAGTAAAGTTATGGTACTACATGCACCCCAAAGTGGAAATCTTCATTCCAATGTTATCATCAATTTTGCATAGGTTCACTGGTGCACATCCAAGACCCTCACAGCCAATGGGAGGCAACCAGCCTCTGCCCCCTCCGCCTCCAGCCAGCCAGCAGATGCCACAACAAGGACCACCACAAGGATATTTGCCCCCAACATCAGGTGCCGAGTACCAGCCATCTCCAGCCTCATCATACCGAACACCCACTCGCTATCCCACTCCTGGAGCACCACCAATGGGGGCAAATCCTTACAGCAAGAGTTCCACCCCAATGGGTTATGGAAGGCCAGCTCAAGCTTATCAATAGTTGTTGTGAATGCATGAAATCCTTTATAAAAATATATACTATATGCAGCTCTATGAAGTTTATTATTTGTTCATGAAACATTTTTAAAATAAAATGAATTGTGAAAACTTAACACAATTTTTTGTTAAAGTCTTATAACCTGCAATGGTTTCTGTAAGGTGTTTGTATCATACAAAATTATTTGATGAAGCCTCAATCAACATCATATTACATCATTTTTTGGTGTACACATGAAATTTCAAATGTATATGTATAAGATGTGGTTTCTGTATGTTTCATAGGTGCTACAAGACCATTGCATGTAAATGAATTGCATCTCTAGAGATGAAACATCTATATTGACAATTTTTGAGCAAGTGTATCTTACAATAAAAAGGTTGAACATTAAATGTGGTATTTTCACTCAAAATCCTACATTCAATTTACAAAGTTTACAAATCAAACCAATTATGAACAAGTACTTTTATAACACAGCACAAAACTTTCACTCAAGTTCATTTAAGAAGGTAGATCACTTTTCACCTGATGGCTGAAGAAAAGAAATTTTCTCATAAAGTGACTTAAGAAGGGGAACATGTGGAGCAACTGCATTAGGATCTGTAAGCATTGAAGCAGGAACCTAATGAAAAGAGAAATATAAACATGTATATAAACCAAGGAGTCTTCAAAGTTATTTTGCAGCAGAGGAATCAAACTGCACAAGTAGAGAATTGAAATCATAGAGAAATTGAATAGATCATAAAAGCATATTACTTTAAAAGAGTAACTTAATTGCAATAGGTGAGTGATTTCTGCAAAAAATTTAAGATTACCATACATTTATTGTGTTAGTTACATTTAAAGAAGACAAAATTGTACAATATTATCTCCTTTGAACTTCCAATTGGATGACCATACTCAAACATTGAGGAGTATTTGGTTAATCACAACTGACCATTGAGATACTTGAAACCTAGCAAATAATTTTAAAATTCATCATAATATACATGTGTCCTGTGAATTGATGAAAAAGTTTTGTGGACTTGGATTTGATAAAAGGGCTGAATGTAGCAGGTGAATGTGACTACAAATCATTTTAACTCATAATAAAACAATTTTTCTTGACAGCCTGAGTCTATAACTGGGGAACTATTATCAACAAATTTGAAACTAGCAGGAAATATGCAGGCCACCCTTGAATTATTAAACACCTTTTAAGAAGTTTGTTTGGATTTTAAAAGTAAAACCGGAGCTTGTGATGGAGAAATTACAATGTACAGGAGGAAATCTTACCATTAAAACGTTTCTCCACTACAAAAGTGTAATAGCCCAAATAAGGGTTTTGCAAACTTATATAAGTTTATTACCCCTTATATAAGTTTAAAACCCAAAGAAAATTCACTGGGCTAAAAGATCGTAAGATGATCTGGTTGTCTGGAATGTTTATCGTCATTTGTATTTATGGGCAGCAATTTCATCATAGCATATGTGGAGATCATCTGATCAATGCCACACAAACCTCAAAATCATTATTCTACTACATTTACCACTAAGAAAGACACAAATAAGACAAAAGACGGCACTTTAACTGACTTCACAAAAAATTTAAAATGCTGAATGAAGCATGGAAAGAGATTGGCTTTAAATTGCCTCAGTTTGAAAAGTGAGGAATTTAAAAATATATAGAAGCATGGAAAGAGATTGGCTTTAAATTGCCTCAGTTTGAAAAAGTGAGGAATTTAAAAATATATAAAGTGTTTAATAGATCAGCTGTGTAAAAAAAAAGTAAGTGCTGCCCAGGGAAGTCCCTGAGTTGGCCACCCGACCTCTTGCTTTGCCACAACATTTTAATCAAAGCAACCATAACTACATAGAAAGGAAAGGACATCAAAGGCATGGATAATGAAAGAAAAGAGGAGAGAGTGGTTACAATGAAAATATTTCTAAAGCAATAAATAAGACTTGCTACTTATTGTCTACATTCAAGGGACTGTTTATTGTCTTTATAGGATTACCCCGAGCAAATCAAATGACTGTATGTATCTCCTAGTGGTAAGATAAAAGAAATAGATTGCTGACTTTCATGTAGCCATTGATAAGGATAACCTAGCTCATAGAAAATTGTGACTAAATATGGAGTAATACTAAGATATGGTTGCCTTAGTGGCATTAGGCCGAAATGTGCCAAAACTGATTGTTTGGTGGTGCCTAACAGGGAATGCTCCATAAGGCATGGATTTTATTTGGCTGGTGACCTACTATACTCCATCATGACTTACTACTAACTTGAACATAGATATCTCACAAGGCAGAAAAAGAAGGAGAAAATATGTTGGAAACATATAGTCCTAAATATGATAAACAGGAAAGGAAGTTAAACAAGCTTGGAATGAAATAAACAAGATGTGAAACTTTGGAATATTACAGCAATAAAAGAAATTAGACACCAAACCATAAAAATATTTTTGGTTAAAATTTATACAACTACAAGATACTACAAATTAAAGAAGAAAAGGGGAAAACAAGAAGTAACTTTCAGCATATTTAAATTCTGTTAAACCATTAAATAAGTTTAAAACTTAACCTGTATTTCCTAAGGGCATTCTCCACTTATTGCATGAAATAATTAACTGATCCATAAAGTCAAGTTGTTGTAAAACCATATCAGTTAAGTGGGAACAAATTTTTCTGAATCCTGACTTTATCTTTAACCTTCCTTACATTTACAAAATCTAAATATCATATATCTAACCATTTCACCATTATTTTATAAAAATAAGCTATTAAAACCATTTCCCTGTTTTCGTCTACAACAAATCTGTCTTTCCTTAGAATGCAGAAATAGGGGAGTGGGTAGAACTGAGAGGAATGATGACAACAACTTTCTTGTTTTCATTGGAGGGACCTCACCAATTTAAATTAAAGCCCAACCCAGTGGTATTTATAATTGGCCACCAAGAGATCTACTGAAAATGGAGAAGATAGAAGGAAAGAGACAACAGAAGAAGAGGCGCATACTCTTAGGGATAGGGAAAGAGTTAGCAGAAGTGCATGTAGTTATAAACCACTAACAGTTGAAGGACAAAAACAACTTTTTCTCATTTCTTATCTAATATATTTGTGAATTCTTTCTTTCATAAATACAAAAAAAACCCTAAGTGTGATGGGTGTTGGCATAAATAGGGTGTCTTGTGCAACAAGGTGATGTGCTAGGCACAGTAAGTGAAAGAAGTGCAGCATTAGCCAGAATTCATAAAGCCCCCATACCAAAGTGTCACAGCCAATTTGAGAGCTATACAGAAGCTATTAATCTTCAAGGGAGGAAAATCTTTTCTTAAGCACTCACTTGGTAAAGCATTTGGTAGAGTATCTCTTTGTTAAAAGCCTTAACAAATCATCACAATCCACATCTTCTAAATGATTTTATCTTTTATATCGATAGATGTATAGTAAGAACCTAATACTTATGAAGAGTGGCATACTAATTCCTTAGAGGTTTGCAGAGGGCCTGCTCAGTGCTCATAAGTGTGTGATGTTGGAACCCCTTTGTTTCAGAGCCATGCACTAAACACGAAATTCTGGAATGTCCACTATGCCTTACCCTTCAAATGTTTTTCATGGTATTTTTACATTTCTTTCGCCTAAAATGCAGTAGGTACGTATTTCACAACCCTGTTGACTCTTTTCCCATCTCTAAGAGTGTGTACCCTTTCCTGCACTCTTGCTTCTGTTACGGATGTGAAGTATCAGAAAAAATTGATTTCAAATAAGATAAAAAGACTTTGCTTCAAGCTTCCTAAACTTCATCATGATGAAATTTCAAGATGATGATAAGAAGGATGAATTAAAAAATTTCATTAACTTCATTGAAAAAGAAATTTATCTCTAGATAATAAAAATTGTATAAATGCTCAACAACAGGTTCAAATAATTCCTTAACTAGAATTAAATTCATCATAACTATCTTTTTATCCTTGATACTCATACACATTTTCATTAGATGAACTTTAAATGCTTCAGATCAAGGTAAGACAATGATTTTTCAAAGACAAAGATTTAACATAGAATTGTAACTGACCTTCAAATCTCGAATTGAAGACTGCCGTGATGTGAACTCTCTGAGTAAATAATTGGTTTCAAAATCGTGGTAGATCCTCGTATCACAAATTCGTATCAAGACACCATCAATTCTCAAAAAGTAGCGGTGCAGGATGAAAAACTCATTAGGCATAACCCTCTAAAATGTAGAAAAAATTGATATAATGTCTGACAATAGAATAAAATATGAATGTAGTCATACGTTTACATTGTCACTAACAATTTTCACTGAACAAACAGCACACCCATTATCATGTAATTCATCTTCAAACAGAGTGAGATCGTGATAAAACAGAATAGCTTTCTTGACTTTCAACTTGTCCATGTCTATTCTTTCAGCCGTTGTTTCCACATTCCAACTGCCATTCAGAGTACCTTTGTATTCTGTTGTAAACGTCCAATCAAATGGCTTTATCATCCTTCCTAAGTAACCCGAATCTTGCCTAAACAAAATGATGCATTAGGGTCGTGCATCCAAGGAAGAAATACAATAAAAACTGGGGCTGTCACTATACCTGGATTCCTTCCATTCCTCTGCACAAGCTATTTCCAAACTCATGGGCTCGTTGCTCACCAGCATCAATGCATCCAATGGGTTGAAATTTAGCTCGCAACCATTAACATGCTTTAAAATTAAAATATTCTTTGGAAATACCATATCAGGTAGTTGTGGAAGTGGAATTTTTCTACTGTATCTACGAATGAAAATAAAATTCAAGTTTTACAACAAGAATATACACTAGCAATAAATATTTTGAAATTAAAATTTCAGAATTGAAACTTTTCTCTGGTGTCAGCACAAAATGTGCTTTGAAGGAGCACAGTAAATCCAGTTTCTTAAGATGGCAAAAGATAATTCATTTTACCAATAAGCATAAACAAGTTAAATAAAACTAACAATTAGCTATTTCGATGACTTTAAAATAATTTACTTTGCATCTTTACAATCTTAACGTTACTTACTGTTAACTGTTACTTACCGTTTTACTGTTATTGCAAGTGAGAACAGACTAAAACACAAAAGTGTGTTAAACTTCCCTCTTAGGAGATGAATAAAATTCAGTAGGCAAAGAAAAGGAACACATTCGATAGTGTTCACCCATAAAATATGCAGTTGTAAAATTAAATTTTGATGAATTATTCTTCTAAAAACGAAAAATGATAGTGGGCAAACTATGACAGCTAATTCATCTTTGTTTCGATATCACACATTATTTATGTTTTCTATTCAAAATAAATGGGTGGAAATAGAATAAAACGATTTGATGTACATTGGAAATGGCAGTGAAAGTCTTTATATATAAATAATATGATATTTAATGACAAACAACAACTTACTCGCAAAATGCACACACTTCATCCTTACAATCTCCTCCTTTTGGACATTTGGAATGCAAAATATGGCTTTGCTCATATTTTATGGTCCATGGATGAAAAGTGCATTCCTCTGAACTGACAGGAAATCTCTGTATATCAACATTACTTTTACAGCTATCTGTCATGTTTTTAAATTAGCGTTACTTCGCCTATGCAGACAAACACATACTAGCCCATGTCGCAGATTCAGCATGACCACACCTTGGGTATAAACATAAGTTATATTTGAAAATACAGGAAAGTCTCTCTTATAATTTTTCTGTCGCTTCTACGGAGAAGCAGGAGAAATATCAATTTTTATTTGAAAATGATGTTGTACTCCAAATTTGGCGCCAACTCTTTATCAGAATTGAACTTATTAATTTTCATGCTAGAGATTCAATTTGCTTTCAATTTGTCTTTTCATGGCCGAGCTCCCTGAAATTATCCGAATACTTTGACTACCAACAGAGACCAAGGATATCAGTAAAGTCTTGGGTAAATAATAATAATATTTATTTATTACGGGTCTTAAAAACCCAATTACCCAATATAAATTCAAAATACATTTTGTTACAAATATAAAAATACAAAGATACAAATCACATCATGGATCAATCGTTACAAGTATACATATAGGATACAATATTAATGATGTTAACATGTATAAATACATAATATTATGAAAATATTTATAAACTAACATAGTAAAAACATAATGTCAAAGTTTAGTAAAGTCTTCTCTTAAGTTGAAACGTAGAACAATTAAAGTAATGAAAATTAACTTCATTCGCATCTCTCATAAACCTTGATAATGGGGTTCTGTTTGTGATAAACAACCTCGAAAGGAACTATATTTCTGATATCTCTTTGGGAAACATTGATATTAATGTGTGAAAGCAATTCTGGTGAGTCAATGAAGTTGTTTAATAATTTGTGAAGAAAAATTATTCCAAATATCCTTCTTCTGTTCTCTAATGTTTACATATCTAGGATATACATACATAAGTGTTCTACCTTTCGGTACATCAATGTGCCCTAATATTCCCTATTCATAGCCCTTTCCTTCGCTACCTGGTAACTTACCCCACCCTTTATGTCATCTAACATTTTTTGCCTTTGCCTTCCCCTCTGTCTTTTCCCTTGCATTCTACCCTCTATTACATTCTTCAGCAATCCCTCTCCTCTCAATATCTGACCCACCCATTTCTTTTGTCGGCGCTTAATTACTTCAATTAAAACCCTTTCCTCCC
>KZ308154.1:3756046-3778497 GCA_000376725.2 Ladona fulva
TGTGGCACCAAAAATCAGTAAAGATAGTACCAATCATACTTTCATCAACTGGAATAATTCCAAAATCATTGCATAACAGCTTAATGGAGATAGGCTTAAAACCAAAAAGCTATATCTCCCTACAAAAATCTGTAATTCTGGACACCTGCTCGATAACAAGAAAATTTCTCTGTAATCTGTAATCATAATCAGTATAATATGAAATACCATAAAAAATGATAACAATATAGGAACATGTGACTTGGTGAATACCCATCACAGGTTCAAAGATACCACAAAATGTGAGAATAAAACTATAATAATATTTATTAAACGGACAAATGTCCTTTTACAAGTTGAAAAATACAGATGGTTACAATAAAGTTTAAAATACTGCATACAAAATGAATTGGTTAAAATTGCACAATAGCAAATTATTAAAAAATGTTTGCACCATTAGACATTTTTAATAACAAAATTCTTGAATACATTGTGTGCGAAGAGAAAAATATCTGTAAATTTACAAAGAGTATTATAATCTCTCATTATTCTAAAAATTGGCAGATAATACAAATAATTAGTACATACATAAGGAATATGAAATAGATGATGAGATCTTGAATGAACTGTTGGAACCCTAAAGTTAATTAAGGATAAAAGATATGAACACTTGATATGATTATTTAAAAGAGAATGTAAGAATATTACTCCCATTTGTTTCCTACGAGCAGAGAGGGTGTGGATATTAAGTAGTTTCAATATCTTTTCATATTCTCCACTTTCCCTATTAATTTCAAACTTAAAAGCCACCAATCTAAGAAATTTATTTTGAACTCTCTCAAGGGCTAAGTCATACTTAATATAATAAGGAAACCAAACTATCGAGCAGTATTCAAGAATTGGTCTAACTAGGGTGATATATAGAAGTCTATAACAAGAAATATTGTTAAAGTCTCTGTATGTATCTTGATGTATGTCATTACCTTTTCATATTAATATGAAAAGGTAAGAGATTGATTTCACTCCAAGATTGCAGCTGCAGTGATCCTGTCTAAACTTTTCTTTGAGGTTCCTGTCTAGACAGAATTGTATTGAATAACACTCATCAATAGACTTAATAAACAAGAATATTTTGAGGTAATCCGCAGAGAGCAAAACTCTCAATTGGGAAATAACTTGACAAATATCATTGATAAATATATATAATAATATATGTCCTACATGAGAACCTTGAGGTAATCCAGATGAAATCTGATATACTTTGGAGTTTGTAGAATTAATTTAACATATTTCCTGCGATTTGTTAAATAACATTTTAACCAAGATAACAGCTGTTATCTTGGTTAATATGTGTATATGGTAATCTAGATTACCATATACACCCAGAGCCTCTTATTTCCTTATCAGTATAGGATGATTCACCTTATCAAAAACCTTGCTGAAATATAAATAAATTACATCAGTTTGTTCCATAACATCCACAATGAATTTCTGTATTATCAATAAATTGGTGTTAGTACTCCAACCACTGTGAAATCCATGTTATGTCATATTTATGATAGAGGCTAGTTCTATATATTTTTTTCGGAACAAATGCAGAATTTTTCAAATTTAAATCGAAACAAGAGGATTCATCATGAAAGTCAAATACACAGCGTCTCTAATGCTAAACTGAAAATGTTTTAATATGTTGATGAAAAATAATAAGTGTTGAAAGTTTAAATCCAATGAAATAATATCTTTTAGACTCTATGTAAACATATATGTCGTCGAAAGCGTAGTCTTCGATCTACAGATATATATTACAAATAGTATATATCTGTGCTTCGATCCTACAAAACACACACTTACTAATTTCGTTTAATTATCATGGTTATGATCAAGAAAATAAGAAGAGCTTCATATTTTAATAATTCCTTGGCTCAGCAGATTTGTTTTGTTTTCATAATTACTTAGTATGATGATAATAAATCAGGCAAAAATTTAATTTTGTACGGATAGCTGAATTATTAACCATGTTGCAGATATATTTAATCATACAATAACTAACTTATACACCGTACTCAAGGTTTCAACTTTTCAGTTATTAGAGACGTCACCAATTACAACAAAGTTCACTAAAATTGGTGAAAATCACTTTAGATTATTTCAAAAGCTGTAATCTGTAATCATTTCCTCAAAACATTCGATATAAGAACAACCGATTCGACTATCGACAATGATTTACTCGCGCTGTTCCTGAAAGGGAGGGTATTGTGAAAAATTATCTTACATCAATCATGGCTTTTAAAACCTTTGATATACCATATGAAGACGAGTTTCAATGTCTAAATGGTCTAAAAGTAATCAGGAAAAATCTCTTAGCCTTTTGGTACCGAAGGAAAGCTCAGTTTTTCTACTTAAATCTGCTGTTTAATAAAGCATGTTCCGCAGTGAGTATGCGTAATACACTTTCTTCCCAATTGTCAGCTGTTGTAGAAGTGAAATTGCTCCTTTTTCATTCAAGCAATTCCTTAGAATTATTGCTTATCCATAGTTACTCAAATCATATATTATTATCCCTAACTGAAGTGAAATATTGAGGTCTGCCATGGACCAACCTGGTTCAAGAAGTTCATCTCGAGGCTTTGAAATAATGTAAATCTTACTTCATCAACATTTCTGCGTTACGAAGAAACGCTTGTTCATATTGATTTTGCAAATTTTAATTAACGGTATGGTGCGATTTTAGTCATCGAAGTCTGTTCACTTCGAAAAGAAGTGATTGTGATGGTTATACGACTAAGATTTCCCGCTATTGGCGGTATCAAATCGGTTTCTACGGAATAGAAGGAAAATTTCAATACCCATATGTGTAGAGACAGTGTTGACACTTCCCCCTCTCCTGTTTCTCTCGACGAAGGGCAAGGGAAGGATATCATTTCCCCCAAACAGAATATAAAGTTGTTGATATAATATAATTCTTAGAGCTATGTTATCGTTTTGTTATATCATTAATGAATTTCCTAAGCCTTGCGTACTTTTCGAATCAACATTCGCATTAATAACTTATGCAGATTCGCATTAATAACTTATCCACTGTATACACAATTGTCAACTTATTGCCAATAACTTATGATTTAAATTATTGACAATTGCCCGTGGTCCACTCGCCCCTCCTTGGAAATTTCTGTGATTCGCTCGCGTCGGAATTCATCTTATTCTTGGAAGAATTTTGAATTAATAAATGAAATTAAATCACAATTTTTACTTTTCCAAAACACGACGATATTATGTGAATGGCTACCTAAATTTTAAAGACACTACCTGTTCTTCGATGTCCTTATATGAATATTAAAAAATCAGCATCAAGAAAATTCTGGCATTAAAATGATATTACCATCTTTCACCCAAGAGAGTTCAAACGAAGCATTCCGTGAAGAGTCACTATCTTCTGATTGTTATTCTAGTACTTATGTTAATGATATTGATCATATCAAGCAGTGTTCCCTCATAAACTATACTTTTAGTCATTATAGTGTATTGGAGAATTTGATGCATATCACCAGGTTCATTCTAATGATGTAGAAATGTTATTTGTATGTAGATATTAATATAAGTGAATAACTGCTGCTATAATAGAAATTATTCTAGGAATTCCTGTAAATTAGCTAATTTGTCACAAGTTATTACAAATTGCAGAATTTTTTTTAAATAATCTTAATATTTAGTAGTGAACATTCTGGAAAATTTCTTTTAGACTTTACCATCTGAGATAACTGATGTAGTTGCTGTGAACCATAACATAATTTTTTTGGCCGAGGATGGTCTAGTTTATGTTTCCACACTTAAAGAAGAAACTAATCAGTCAGTAAATATTCCATTGTTTATTACTAAATTGAGTCATTTCAGTTTGATTGTTAGTTTATTGTAGCTTAAATGTTTTTTTACAGAATACCACAGCAAAAGTTGGATTGTCTGGAACTTGGATGTGCCAAAGATGTGCTTGGCATTTGTTCTACTTCCAATGGATTAGTAATCCTCAACAAGTTTGGAGAAATATCTGTGCTTAATCAAAATTCTGAACTTGAAATGACTAATTTTGCCATTTCAATTATGTTTACTATACCTTGCAAGGATTCTCGTGTAAGTTTTTTTTATTTTTCTTTAAAATCTGATTATGATTAAATTTGTTTAATTTGTTTTATTTTCATTTGCAGGAATTTCTTCAGAATGATTGCTGTATGCTTGTTTTTAGGTCTTCTGATTTTCATCCCATTTTTGCTTCTCTACTATTCAGGGAAACAGCTCTCATTGACTGTGAGATTCTCTTCATAGCTTTAGGAAATGGCTGCATATTATGGATTCCACTTCTAAGTACAGCAAAAGATGATGATTTCAGGCTACTATTCAATGTGTCATCTTCTATTAAGGGAGTAATAGCATCAGGAGGTAAGTACATATTTCCATTAAATTAATGAACCTTACTAAGTTTTGTGGTGTATTTCACATACTATATACCCACATGTAAACCCCACCTGCATATAAGATATAGCAAGGTTTGTTTCTTGATCTTTCATGGTAAATACAATGGAAAATCTATATCCTCATGTAAAGGCACACTGCTAACACCTCACATAAATTTACATAGACTTGAAAAAAGTCTGATGGGACAGGAAATCGAACCCGGGTCTCCCAATTACTGGTTGGGTGCTCTGCCTGTTGAGCTATCCCGGCAGAACATTTTTCAAAGCCATTCGGGAGACTTTGTGGGCAGAGGACATTGCGAGTTCATACACATGGTGTGCACAATCTTGTGCTAGAACACCTTTACCCATCTACTATGTGTTTTAACCTGAAGGGGATTTCCTTTACATCACTTTGTGTGGCCGGTGCTTCCATGAAGCCATGACAGTGAACGATGCCACCATGTGGATGAACTCACAACGTCCTTTGCCCACAAAGCCTCCCAAATGGCTTTGAAAAATGTTCTGCTGGGATAGCTCAATGGACAGAGCACCCTACCAGCAATTAGTAGACCCGGGTTTGATTGCCCACCCCGTCAGACTTTTTTCAAGTCCATTCTTCCTTGGGACTCACATAAATTTGTTAAATTTATCTTATAAGTGCACATATACTGTACTAAGTAAGCTAAAAAAAATGGAGCATTTATTGGTTTTATGAAACTAAATATTCTTAGAAACAAATGATGTCTAATGAAGACCTATTATAGTGCTGATATAAAAATATTTGTATGATTTACAACATAAGGATCCACTTGATTACTGTTGTGACTAATAGTTCCTACAAACATATCTTTAGGATGGTAGATTTTAGCATACATTTATATCTAACCCTGAGTAAATTAATTTACACTAAATATGCTTATAAATTAGGAATATTATTGTTATATTTTAATATTTCATTATTAAATTATTGATTGGTTATTATCTATTATTTAAAAAATGATTGGTCTCATACTATGCGCAAATTACAGTGTAGGAAAAAGATGTAAAATCTGAATTAAAACAAGCATTCTTAACTTAGCATTAAGTTTTCTCAATTTCAAAAAAACTCATTAACGAATTCCTACCAACCTCTGTCTCTCCTTTGTTTCTGGGCACATGACACACCTCCTACAGTTCTCGTCATCTACCTCATGGTACGCATCCCCCACACCTACCCCTTCCTCCCTTCCCTTTTCCTATATATTTTGTGACTCCTCCTTAACTTCACCTGATGATGGTCGAAGTTGAACAAACCCAGTCACATGTGTGATTGTATTTTTTGGAACTGTAATAATGATTTATTTCTATTTTACATCAAAAATAAAATTCCATTGTAATGGAGATCTGCCAAGTTAAGCCTTCACTTATGGATTAATTTTGTGCATTAGAAGTTATACTGTATTATGTATTACTTTGTTTAAAAATCCACAAGGTGTAAAAAAGGAAGTTCCTATAATAATTGTACATAAACATGCAATATTATCAAAGGAGAAATATTCTTATTGTAACATTAATTTTAAAATGATTGTAAAACTTTATTAAATTTCTCCATCATTTCCAGGTGAGCAACCAAAACAGTATGATAGAATCATTATCTTGACTTCCGATGGATCTATAAATGTGTTAGGATGTGACCTCCCAGGAAAGCAATTGAAATATGACAGATTGTATCTTCCCAGTGTGCTCAAATGCTTTTGTTTCAGCAAGGATAATGTGTTTCACTCTGATGGCCTAAACCTTTGGCATAGTCACATAATTGGCCCAAAAGATGGGAAACTCAGTCTTACTTCCCAGTTATTACGTATTAAAGGTGTAGTTGGTTTGGAGAAAAGAAATAATGGGCAGCACCTTATTGTGGGTTGCAAGCATGCCCTATTATATGAGATAGATTGCTCAACCTTGACCTCAGAGCTTAAAGCAGATGCTTTCAAAGTGCACAGAACAACTAAGAAAGATGGAGCTGAATTACTTACAGAAATGGAGCTTGCATCACAGGAAATGTTAGCTCTTAGAGAAGCACTATTAACAGAGAACAAATTGTTAAATGAAATTTCAGTTGCAGCGAGAGCAGATTTATTTAAAGGTTTGCTTGAAGTAAAGGTTGAAGTTAGTGAGGATGGTGGCTGTGAGAGGGAAAAATTTGTGGTGAAAGTAACTAATACATCTCAACAAGAATTTTCCAATGAATTTTGGTCCATCCATATGAACTTTACATGTGGATCGTGGAATTTGTGTTCAACACAAAAGTTACCCACTTCCTTGAAGCCTGGTAACACTTTGGCATTTTGCCTAGCTGCCAAAATCCCAGACTTCTCAGTTCCAGTTATAGTTGATAGCTCCTTGGTATTAACATTTTCTAACTGTACAATGCAGGGACAAGAAAATGGAAAATTAAAATCCTTGGAAATTCCTCTGGAAAGACAAATTCTCGGAATACAGTATTTTCTTTCTCCTTTTGCAAGTGAAGGTTTGACTTACATTCAAGACTCTGAGGGTAATGAGAAGGAAACCTGTGAAATTCTCGCACAGAGATTTATTCGGTCTACTTCAGAAAATCATCCTCCTAGTGCTCTAAATTTGAAGTCATTACTCTGTTATACATTTAGACTCCCAGATATCATGAGCTGGGAATCATTCATTGAAGAAATCTTCAGGAAATCTCGACATAAATTTCAAGGCAGTTTTCAGGGTGAATCAGAGTTTAAGGTTCAGGTCTTGAATTCAGTTGTAACGTTGCAGTACAATAGTGAGGATAGTGTAGTCAAAGTATACTGCTCTAATATGGACATATTAAATCACTTCAAAGATTTTATCTTAAATACTGTATTAGCTGGACCAGAATCATTTAGTGGTGATATTGTATGTGTGTGCTTGGAAGAGAATGACCTGGTAAGGATTGCTAATATGTCAGCTTTGGTTGACTATTACGGTGATTTGGATATGAAGTCTTTAATGGGTATGAAATCTCAGCTCAGAGATTTCACTAGTAGTAGGCTACCCTTGTAACATTTTTATTTTTTTATGTTTCACTGTACAAATTTTACTTGATGTGCCATAAATATGATTATGTTGTCATTGATAAATTTGTGGCTTGATTTTTAGCTGCTGCTGGTGAATGTAGATTGATATTACTCTTTGTTTTTATTGACAGAATATTACCTCATTGAAATTTAATGTTCTAGGAGTCTTTAATCCTTGGAACATTTCTTGATTCCAAAGAGTAACAATCACTATAACAATCATTACATAACTTGACACGACTTCCTTTGAAGTGCTTGAAGGAAGTTAGAGAATGTCATTACCACTGGCACCTTGTTGATTTTCTTCATACTTTTACTATATAAAAGTTACTTTATGTGCCAAAAATAACATAATTTTTTACAGAAGTATTCACAGCCTGAAGAACTTGAATGTAATTTTAAAAATTAACAACTACTGGGGTACCTTTTTATTGGTATTTCCTCAGAAATATTAATTGTTATGTTTAAAATAAGTGTAATAAGCATCATTGTCTTCTTATTCTGGCTGTAAAACAAGTGCTTATGCAATATCAACATCTTAGAGTAACTTGTGAATTTAAATTAGATAGATATTCCATGTTGAATTAACTTATAATTTAAAGTATGCGCAATACAGCTGCACAATAGAGAATGTTTCTCCTGTTTATCTGTTCTCGTAAGTGACCATAAATGAGTTCCTGGATGTTGAAAAATAAGGAGTTATAATCATATAACAAAGAAAATGAATATCAATCTTACCGTAAAACCAATCAGTATATAATGTAAAAAAAATAACTTGCCATTATCTGTGGAAATTACATAGTGTTCTTTTCTTTTTCATGTGTCTTTCCATGAAGTACAGCTTGAAATGATCAATCATAGTGTATATTGTGGTAGAAAAAATATTTTCCTGAAAAGAGATTGGGATTTTAATTTATTAATTTCTCTGTTAATGAAATCTCTTTTGCTTACTCTGCTATGCATTTCTTTTATAAATTACGTTGGCACTATTTTGATCAGAATAGAATCCAAGTATGTATTTCTTTCAATATTGTTATTTTTTATTGGCAGTTAATGCCGTTTGTCAAGCTTAGATAAAATGAGGTAAATTTGTGATAGTTCTGAAAAAGTTATGTATTTGACACTGGTCTATAAATCATACATTTAAGCTTTTTATAAATTAACGTTAATGAAGGCTTATATTACCAATCTCTTAATTGAAGAATTCCTTCTTGGTTGCTTTATTCTTTTGCAGTTAGCTCTCTTCTCAATATTACTGTATTTTCTGGTAGATAACTTGCGTGTTATCTATACAAAAAATATAGAAAAATTATAAAAATAATAGTGCATGATATACAATGAAAAATCTCGTTTCATTGGATATGTTGAATATTGAACTTGGAAACAAATGACTAAACAACACGTCATATATCGTGGAAGTCACGGAGCATATATGTATGTACTAGGGCAATTTTATTTCAATCAACATATTGTAAATGTTAACGTAATCAAATAATTCCATTCAAAATACAAGAGTAATTATAAATATTACAGTAGTGAAAAAACATTCTCGTCAACATAATAACAATTTTTACAAACGCGTTATCAATGCATTTATCACAGAAGAGATTTAAAAAATGCATTTTATCAAGTAGGTGCATGTTATTTACCAGAAAATACAGTAGTATAATTGTACAATTTTGATCACCTCTCAATTTTTAGTGGTATTCCCAAACTGGCTGAATAATTATTAATTCAATGATGGAAATTTAATTAAAGGGACCAAAAGGAACTGCTACAAAAATTAAAACATTAAAAAAACACAGTATATAAGTTTTATTGACTTTTCCATCATCTCTATTAAATGGTCAAATCCATAAGGTAAGGTATGGTCTACCATTTGGTATATACATTATGAAGTATTAAGATCTACAATATAAATATCACAGCATAGAATGAAGGAAGTTAAGAATACAGGAGTATTGTCAGCTCCTTAAGAGTTATTAATATAATTTACAATCGTTACAAAAACTGTAGCATTTTGTTATATTTTCAACTACCATTTCCAGTGATGTCACAGGTTTGGTCAATTTAATTTTTCCACAAAGAATATCTCTTGCTTTATAGCATAGTTCTCCCACTTCTGAGAGATCTTTTTCAGTGTTAACAACCAGAACAGGAGGAAGGGATGTTTGAAATGTCTGATTTATCAGCCAATCCTCATAGGTATCATGGATTTTTTTCATATAGTCCAAGGGAATTTTGGATTTCTCTTCAGAACGTCCTCTGCTTAACATTCTTTGGAAGGCAACCTCGGGAGGGCACTGGAGGTATACTGAAAGAAGGTGTACAATTTTCATGATGAGTAAAACTATAAGTACTTGCAAATGTCATCACACTGATCTCTCTCATATCACAAAAAATACATGAGCTGCTGAATTCATTTAACCAATAAATTTAGGAAACTTCACATCTATATCAGGTTATTTACATAACTTTGACAAAAAAATAGCATGAGTGAAGTACATGCATTTTTGCATGAATTTTTGAAAAGATAATAACATGCCAGAAAAAGAAAATGTAAAAAAGAGAAAATTATGGAGAAGTTTTGTAACCAAATGAAGGAATCGACTTGTTTACTCTTGAAGGCAATACACGTATTTATGATGAAAACAATGACAATCATTTTCACATGACTGGAATTCTTCGAAGAATGATCATTTTAATCATGCCTTTAACACTCTGAGTGCAGATCTCAGGAGGCCCAAGAATTACATTTTCGAAAATAGTCCAATACATTTTTTTGCAGTAACTGATACTTCATGTATTCTTAGAGAATCATATTTGGAGGTAAAAATCTACAAAAAAGTACACATTAATTGGAATTAGTAGGATTCACCAGACTGAGGAGTACAATGTCTTCAGGGACCCAGTTCCAAACTCTACAGCCTGTAACTTTTATTGCTGTTATGACAGGGTAGTCCAAAGTCCAGATAAAGTCTGCTTGCAAAGCATGCCTTTGTAATATATTGCAGTTGTTCCCCAAGTCTCAAAAAAATTTTTTGTTTTATTCAAAAATTGTCAAAGATTTTTTAATGTAAAATTAAGCATTTCATTTCCGGAATATTAAAAGTGTTTATACAATTTTCTGTATAAATTATTTTCCTTATTCAATATTGACTAATTTCTTACTTGGGAAGTAATTATTGCTGGTAGGAATTGATCTGAAAAGTCTTAGTCATCTGGGACTCAGGTCTGTACTCTGAGTGAAGCCAGTGAGGTTCGTATTCTGAGTGTTAAGTCTGACTATAAAAACAATGGAAAATGAGGAGGGAAAAGATTCATTCTCCAACTAAAACTATTACATGTGAGACTCTCTAATAGCATAAATAACCAAGAACTTACCAATCAAATCAAGAGATACATCCATATTTGCTGAAATCCAATCATACCACTTACAAAGCACAACATACTCTGGATCTGAGAGTAATTTGTCTCTATGTGCAGCTTCAATGAAAACAAACCTGCAAACAATATATATATATATATATAAATTACGACAGTTTTTTGGTAAAAGATAAAATCGTCTGAAATATAGAATACCTTGAGAACATACTCTAAACACCACATTTTAAAATCAATTACATAGGAGCTAATTAAAGAAATCATGGAAAGCCATAAAGAGCTTCATTACTCGTACATTCTGATTTTGGGGTTATGTTTACAAAACTCAGAAATGTTACAGTCCAAATGGAATACTGATATTTACAGAAAAATCAGATTATATTAAGAAAGCACAACATGTTGTCAGTCTAAATATGCTCAGAGAAAATTCAACACCTATACATACTTCTGGAAATGCTAATAACTGGGGGGCAATATCCAAGATTAAATTGGAGCATTATATAAAATATTGCTAGGTTTCAGTACAATGAAAAGCTCATTCATGTTAACTTGCCAACACTCAGTAGCCTACAGCACAGGTAAGAAAAGTCTATCTCAGAAAATAGGGGAGGCAGCGCTTACTGAGAGGAGAGCCAAGTGCAAACAGCAAGATGTATGGCAGGTCCAAACCCTTTTTCATGCACTTATTTCCCCTCTCACGAATTGTCATTGTCAAGTTTAATGCAAATGAACTTTACCATAGCATATTTCCCTTTAAGCAATCTGCATAAATATCTTATAATGAAGCATTTTTCCCTTAGTATGTTTAGATCTAAATAACTTTTATAAATAAGTGAATTTCCCTATTAATAACTGAAAGAGAAGCAAAACACATAATAAGGCAAACTAAAATGAGTGTGGTAAGAATAGTGAAAAGATAATGGTAGTATTAGTAGTAATTTTAAAAGTGCTTTGACAGCTTTGGTCATTTCACATGTGAGTCTTTACTAGGATTCAAATCTGGTACTGCTTTCACCGAAGAAGAACACGTTATCAACATGGCTATCCAGAGGCCCCAAGAAAATGGTTGATGTGGACTACTAGGAAGTACCAACCTCAGATTGAGTAGGGTTAATGTTTAAAAATTTTCATAAAATTTGTGATTTTTGCAGTGAGAATATGGTTTATCTGAAACAGAAATATATACCTAAAATAAGGTGACCAAATTTCTGGCCTGGGACAAAATGTCGGTTTCCCCTGAAGCTTAGCCAATTTTCCATGTTTCTCAAATCAAGATGTCACGTACAACCCATTTTTCCCGACCAGAGCAAAAGTGGGTTGTATGCTGTAAAATTTGCATCAATTTGCTTGGTTTATTCCCTTTGTTCTGTAATATCAATAGATAATGTTATCAAAACATGGTAGCAGAAATCAGAAGACCTACACAAATTAGAACTTTTGTGCAGTTTTTCAGGACAAAGACCCAAAATTCATTACTGTACATAAGATCCATCTAATCTAAACAGTAAGCAATTTCTCAAGTTCAAAGGAGTTTATGATCAATTAAAAGGCAATGATAGGGCATATCTCCTGAAATTCTTTGCTCTAAATTCTTAATGAAATTATTTCAATAAAATATCCAATTTGAGGCAGTTAAAATATCAGTATCTTTTTCCCTTTTCAATGTGATCTGTAAATAAAAGGGTCTTTTGTAAGGCAAATTAATATATCTAGGTCAAAATTGCATCACAGGTGATAGATAATTTGTTAATATTTTGATTGACACATGTATTCTTAATAAAAATATTTATTAATTTTCTGATGATTATAGAATTACAAGCACTATTTTCCTGTTCATAAAAAATAACCATAAGGATACTTCATTTCAGTCCCTAATACGTGCAACAAAAATAAAATTTCATTAGAATTAACATTTGGTACCAACATAACATTTAACTACTGATATTTAACTACTGAAGTTTTCAGTTTTTACAAGCATAATCATATCTTAACCCCTTGAGTGCATTTGTTAACTAAAAACTGCAAAAATTTTCTCCCTTTAAGTACATTTTACGACTTTAGTCTAAAATCCATTAAAAAATATTTAAATAGAAGGATCTAGCTCTAGCTGAGGATGTACACAATGCTTTAAGACAACCTGCCTTTATTATTTTTAAGAAATTTTGTTTAAACATTGTATGCAACATAATTATTGTCGATCAAAATTCATTTGCATGATTTTTCTTCCATAATTACTAGTTCTACTATAGAACTAGTTATACTGCAAAAAAAAAATGTTCAGTTTCACCAAAAAATCATAGAAAAATTAGAAAATACATCTTTTCAATACCAGCACACTTAACAGAAAGAAGAAGACTACTTTCTTCTTGCAGAGGAAATAAACACAGAAGAGCACCTACTAAGCATATGCCTAAGCCATGATGATGACATGCATAAATAAGATTCTAGAATGAATATGCCTATTCATTGGTAAAATCATTTCATAAAAAGAAATTTGATTATTGCAGTATCTTATAAATGGAGCTGTTTAAATGTTTCAGGAAAAATTATGTATATATTTAGTTCATCTACACAAGGACTCAAGTTTGCACATACTACTGGTGGACAGCAATTGCAATGAATTTATTCCCTGAAATACATTAAATCGATGGTATGTATTAAATGCTGTGCACAAATTTACTATTCATCAATTATAGAAACTCAGAGAGGATTAGCCATAAAATAACTCATTAGAAACCAAAAACGAAGGATTTCTTCCAATTGAGAAAGATGCAAGACAGAAGGCAAACATTTCTTAGAAAAGTAGCTGCAAAGGAGTGTAATTGCTCAAAGAAGTTTGCCTTAGTCTAACACTCAAGTGTCCATGTAGAGGGTCCTTTCACTCCCTCACAATCCCTACTTCCATTTGACTTGGCATAGAAAAATTGATTTGAGGGGTTGCATAACAAATAGGGATAGAGCATAAATATTTTTTTAAACTAATTTTATAGAATAAAACCGGGACTTATGTAAGAAAGGAGGCCTAAAAGAATAATTCAATACAACTATTAGAGTCAGTAAGGCTGAATTCGGTGACTTGTTAAGTATATAAAGAAAAATCAATTTCTTAAGTTTTAAGTGCATGGTTGCCTACCTACAAGGGAAAACCAATAATTAATAGTTAAAGACTGGTTCGCATGCTCAATCTAGAAATACTTGCATGTATATGTAAAAATAAAATGGATAAAACATTACCTAATTTTAATGTTTGATACTTAAATGGATATTTAACAACTCAGGCGGGATGCAAATTTCTTTTCTCTTGACACACATAAAAGGATTAAAAAAGCAAAGAAAATTCACATATTTTCAAAATTAAACGTTCATCAACTAATGAAAATTAGTGTGCTGAATGAAAACTACAGAAAATTAAGAAACCTAGTACCTTAGAAAATTTATTTCAAAATATAGAAAAATATCTGCCGATGAGTAAAGATAGATTTACNGGAAATTTCTTTTAGACTTTACCATCTGAGATAACTGATGTAGTTGCTGTGAACCATAACATAATTTTTTTGGCCGAGGATGGTCTAGTTTATGTTTCCACACTTAAAGAAGAAACTAATCAGTCAGTAAATATTCCATTGTTTATTACTAAATTGAGTCATTTCAGTTTGATTGTTAGTTTATTGTAGCTTAAATGTTTTTTTACAGAATACCACAGCAAAAGTTGGATTGTCTGGAACTTGGATGTGCCAAAGATGTGCTTGGCATTTGTTCTACTTCCAATGGATTAGTAATCCTCAACAAGTTTGGAGAAATATCTGTGCTTAATCAAAATTCTGAACTTGAAATGACTAATTTTGCCATTTCAATTATGTTTACTATACCTTGCAAGGATTCTCGTGTAAGTTTTTTTTATTTTTCTTTAAAATCTGATTATGATTAAATTTGTTTAATTTGTTTTATTTTCATTTGCAGGAATTTCTTCAGAATGATTGCTGTATGCTTGTTTTTAGGTCTTCTGATTTTCATCCCATTTTTGCTTCTCTACTATTCAGGGAAACAGCTCTCATTGACTGTGAGATTCTCTTCATAGCTTTAGGAAATGGCTGCATATTATGGATTCCACTTCTAAGTACAGCAAAAGATGATGATTTCAGGCTACTATTCAATGTGTCATCTTCTATTAAGGGAGTAATAGCATCAGGAGGTAAGTACATATTTCCATTAAATTAATGAACCTTACTAAGTTTTGTGGTGTATTTCACATACTATATACCCACATGTAAACCCCACCTGCATATAAGATATAGCAAGGTTTGTTTCTTGATCTTTCATGGTAAATACAATGGAAAATCTATATCCTCATGTAAAGGCACACTGCTAACACCTCACATAAATTTACATAGACTTGAAAAAAGTCTGATGGGACAGGAAATCGAACCCGGGTCTCCCAATTACTGGTTGGGTGCTCTGCCTGTTGAGCTATCCCGGCAGAACATTTTTCAAAGCCATTCGGGAGACTTTGTGGGCAGAGGACATTGCGAGTTCATACACATGGTGTGCACAATCTTGTGCTAGAACACCTTTACCCATCTACTATGTGTTTTAACCTGAAGGGGATTTCCTTTACATCACTTTGTGTGGCCGGTGCTTCCATGAAGCCATGACAGTGAACGATGCCACCATGTGGATGAACTCACAACGTCCTTTGCCCACAAAGCCTCCCAAATGGCTTTGAAAAATGTTCTGCTGGGATAGCTCAATGGACAGAGCACCCTACCAGCAATTAGTAGACCCGGGTTTGATTGCCCACCCCGTCAGACTTTTTTCAAGTCCATTCTTCCTTGGGACTCACATAAATTTGTTAAATTTATCTTATAAGTGCACATATACTGTACTAAGTAAGCTAAAAAAAATGGAGCATTTATTGGTTTTATGAAACTAAATATTCTTAGAAACAAATGATGTCTAATGAAGACCTATTATAGTGCTGATATAAAAATATTTGTATGATTTACAACATAAGGATCCACTTGATTACTGTTGTGACTAATAGTTCCTACAAACATATCTTTAGGATGGTAGATTTTAGCATACATTTATATCTAACCCTGAGTAAATTAATTTACACTAAATATGCTTATAAATTAGGAATATTATTGTTATATTTTAATATTTCATTATTAAATTATTGATTGGTTATTATCTATTATTTTAAAAATGATTGGTCTCATACTATGCGCAAATTACAGTGTAGGAAAAAGATGTAAAATCTGAATTAAAACAAGCATTCTTAACTTAGCATTAAGTTTTCTCAATTTCAAAAAAACTCATTAACGAATTCCTACCAACCTCTGTCTCTCCTTTGTTTCTGGGCACATGACACACCTCCTACAGTTCTCGTCATCTACCTCATGGTACGCATCCCCCACACCTACCCCTTCCTCCCTTCCCTTTTCCTATATATTTTGTGACTCCTCCTTAACTTCACCTGATGATGGTCGAAGTTGAACAAACCCAGTCACATGTGTGATTGTATTTTTTGGAACTGTAATAATGATTTATTTCTATTTTACATCAAAAATAAAATTCCATTGTAATGGAGATCTGCCAAGTTAAGCCTTCACTTATGGATTAATTTTGTGCATTAGAAGTTATACTGTATTATGTATTACTTTGTTTAAAAATCCACAAGGTGTAAAAAAGGAAGTTCCTATAATAATTGTACATAAACATGCAATATTATCAAAGGAGAAATATTCTTATTGTAACATTAATTTTAAAATGATTGTAAAACTTTATTAAATTTCTCCATCATTTCCAGGTGAGCAACCAAAACAGTATGATAGAATCATTATCTTGACTTCCGATGGATCTATAAATGTGTTAGGATGTGACCTCCCAGGAAAGCAATTGAAATATGACAGATTGTATCTTCCCAGTGTGCTCAAATGCTTTTGTTTCAGCAAGGATAATGTGTTTCACTCTGATGGCCTAAACCTTTGGCATAGTCACATAATTGGCCCAAAAGATGGGAAACTCAGTCTTACTTCCCAGTTATTACGTATTAAAGGTGTAGTTGGTTTGGAGAAAAGAAATAATGGGCAGCACCTTATTGTGGGTTGCAAGCATGCCCTATTATATGAGATAGATTGCTCAACCTTGACCTCAGAGCTTAAAGCAGATGCTTTCAAAGTGCACAGAACAACTAAGAAAGATGGAGCTGAATTACTTGCAGAAATGGAGCTTGCATCACAGGAGATGTTAGCTCTTAGAGAAGCACTATTAACAGAGAACAAATTGTTAAATGAAATTTCAGTTGCAGCGAGAGCAGATTTATTTAAAGGTTTGCTTGAAGTAAAGGTTGAAGTTAGTGAGGATGGTGGCTGTGAGAGGGAAAAATTTGTGGTGAAAGTAACTAATACATCTCAACAAGAATTTTCCAATGAATTTTGGTCCATCCATATGAACTTTACATGTGGATCGTGGAATTTGTGTTCAACACAAAAGTTACCCACTTCCTTGAAGCCTGGTAACACTTTGGCATTTTGCCTAGCTGCCAAAATCCCAGACTTCTCAGTTCCAGTTATAGTTGATAGCTCCTTGGTATTAACATTTTCTAACTGTACAATGCAGGGACAAGAAAATGGAAAATTAAAATCCTTGGAAATTCCTCTGGAAAGACAAATTCTCGGAATACAGTATTTTCTTTCTCCTTTTGCAAGTGAAGGTTTGACTTACATTCAAGACTCTGAGGGTAATGAGAAGGAAACCTGTGAAATTCTCGCACAGAGATTTATTCGGTCTACTTCAGAAAATCATCCTCCTAGTGCTCTAAATTTGAAGTCATTACTCTGTTATACATTTAGACTCCCAGATATCATGAGCTGGGAATCATTCATTGAAGAAATCTTCAGGAAATCTCGACATAAATTTCAAGGCAGTTTTCAGGGTGAATCAGAGTTTAAGGTTCAGGTCTTGAATTCAGTTGTAACGTTGCAGTACAATAGTGAGGATAGTGTAGTCAAAGTATACTGCTCTAATATGGACATATTAAATCACTTCAAAGATTTTATCTTAAATACTGTATTAGCTGGACCAGAATCATTTAGTGGTGATATTGTATGTGTGTGCTTGGAAGAGAATGACCTGGTAAGGATTGCTAATATGTCAGCTTTGGTTGACTATTACGGTGATTTGGATATGAAGTCTTTAATGGGTATGAAATCTCAGCTCAGAGATTTCACTAGTAGTAGGCTACCCTTGTAACATTTTTATTTTTTTATGTTTCACTGTACAAATTTTACTTGATGTGCCATAAATATGATTATGTTGTCATTGATAAATTTGTGGCTTGATTTTTAGCTGCTGCTGGTGAATGTAGATTGATATTACTCTTTGTTTTTATTGACAGAATATTACCTCATTGAAATTTAATGTTCTAGGAGTCTTTAATCCTTGGAACATTTCTTGATTCCAAAGAGTAACAATCACTATAACAATCATTACATAACTTGACACGACTTCCTTTGAAGTGCTTGAAGGAAGTTAGAGAATGTCATTACCACTGGCACCTTGTTGATTTTCTTCATACTTTTACTATATAAAAGTTACTTTATGTGCCAAAAATAACATAATTTTTTACAGAAGTATTCACAGCCTGAAGAACTTGAATGTAATTTTAAAAATTAACAACTACTGGGGTACCTTTTTATTGGTATTTCCTCAGAAATATTAATTGTTATGTTTAAAATAAGTGTAATAAGCATCATTGTCTTCTTATTCTGGCTGTAAAACAAGTGCTTATGCAATATCAACATCTTAGAGTAACTTGTGAATTTAAATTAGATAGATATTCCATGTTGAATTAACTTATAATTTAAAGTATGCGCAATACAGCTGCACAATAGAGAATGTTTCTCCTGTTTATCTGTTCTCGTAAGTGACCATAAATGAGTTCCTGGATGTTGAAAAATAAGGAGTTATAATCATATAACAAAGAAAATGAATATCAATCTTACCGTAAAACCAATCAGTATATAATGTAAAAAAAATAACTTGCCATTATCTGTGGAAATTACATAGTGTTCTTTTCTTTTTCATGTGTCTTTCCATGAAGTACAGCTTGAAATGATCAATCATAGTGTATATTGTGGTAGAAAAAATATTTTCCTGAAAAGAGATTGGGATTTTAATTTATTAATTTCTCTGTTAATGAAATCTCTTTTGCTTACTCTGCTATGCATTTCTTTTATAAATTACGTTGGCACTATTTTGATCAGAATAGAATCCAAGTATGTATTTCTTTCAATATTGTTATTTTTTATTGGCAGTTAATGCCGTTTGTCAAGCTTAGATAAAATGAGGTAAATTTGTGATAGTTCTGAAAAAGTTATGTATTTGACACTGGTCTATAAATCATACATTTAAGCTTTTTATAAATTAACGTTAATGAAGGCTTATATTACCAATCTCTTAATTGAAGAATTCCTTCTTGGTTGCTTTATTCTTTTGCAGTTAGCTCTCTTCTCAATATTACTGTATTTTCTGGTAGATAACTTGCGTGTTATCTATACAAAAAATATAGAAAAATATCTGCCGATGAGTAAAGATAGATTTACCGATGAAAAATAATTGTTTTGTTGATGTATGAACAAGTAGTATGTATGGAGAGAATGTAATTAAGCTAAAGATGAAGAAAATATTTTATTCCACTCAAATTTTTCATAGTTTTATCACATCAGATTCTTACATACCTATTATTTTGGATAGACCTTTCGATGAATTGTACATCAGATGGTGGTGCTTCTGTATGCATTTTTAGTCTACATAATTGAACATAGCTTTCAAATAAAAAGTTTCGTCCAGATAAGTCATTATAAAGGAGTTGAAGTAAGTTATGATTTGAGACATTACGCCATATATCCACAGGTTCCTATGAAAGAAAATAAGGAAATGATACTTAAGAAATAATGACGCTTTAATTCAAATATAATTAAAATCATGATTATCTAATGCCATAATAAATGAAAATAGGAAATTCTAATCTGCTGATTCTTAAAATGCAATTTTTTCTTAATAAACCCAAGATTATGAGCAAAATATGCAAGGAATAATTATAAACAAAGTCATTTATTTAAATATAATAAGTAAACATTTTTCATGTTATCTGCACAGAATTTACCAAAGCAGTTTCTTTACCTTCAAATGAACTATAATCTATCTGATCCTTATTTGTGACGCTCAAAGAGTAGAAAAACGAGACAGTAAACAGAGAAAATACTATTGCTTATTGAGAGGCAAACTAGCCATGGCTATAAATAGCCATGGCTTATTGCAATAAAGAGGCATGCTAAGCAATTGCCTTATTGAACTGGCATCTATTGACAGCTAACTAATAAAACATTAGTTAAACTTGCTCTGACATGAACTAAGTAAATGAGTTTTGCAAGGACAGAACAGGTGGCTGAATAGCTTAAGGTATGAATTCATGGAATATAAAGTGAGAATATGACCAGAAAATATAATCACATGCCAATAGCTTAAAAATAATGTCATGCTTAAATGAAGAAAAACAGCTCATATTTTATAAAAGAATTCGGAAATAACACAATGCACTATACTGTACACAAAATACTTTTAAATTACGATTGAGGAGAAAACTTTGGCTCCAGAGTTATTTTAAAGTTTAGCTACGTATACAATTAGCTATAGGATCTTTATGTTACGAAATTCATCTTTCCACTATGGCTTTCCGCACTTTTAACAAAAAATGAGATAGCCCCCGTTCTAGAAGTTTACCTCAAATTTATCGTTTTATAACATCTTGGAATCCGATCTTTTCCTTATCGCATTCAATATTTTTTAACATTCAGCTAATCACATACCTCTACAATAATAGCCCCCGGATAACACTTGAAAATATTCAAGAACGTCGACTTCCCGCTTGCAATGTTCCCATCGACAGATACGCGGAATTTCTTAGGATTGCATTCCTATCGTAAGATCAACCAAATAAACTTTTCATTATAAATAATACTTTTCAAAATTTCACTCTTAAGATACATTTTCTTTTACAGGGAGGTGCAAACAAACAAAGAAATCTTTAGAACTTACAGCGCACTGTGAACTAAGCTCCTTAACGTACATTTCGATAACTCCTCCGTAAATTTTATGCTTAATTGTACCAAATATATTACGCAAAATACGCATCATTCATGTTTCTCGCAGATGAAAATAACGAAATTAACGATTTTGCAAGCGATAGACCTCATTAGCATAACATGCTTTCATTTAGAAGAGCTACCAACATGTAAAAAACTAATCTGCATTACTCGTACGAAATAGCTGTAATAACATATTGTGACTGAAAAATTAGAAACTTACTTATGATGAACGGATGAAATGACAGAATATGCACTTAGATGCATTAAGAGACAGATTGGGTCCAGAATCTCGAATTCGTTATACACATTTTTATTCGATCATTGGATAATTGCTTTACTTGTCTCATCAATGGATTATACACGAATGTTCCCCCAAGTTTTAATAGAATGAGTTGAAATAAAATTTTGGAAGAAGACACCGTAAAAGAAAGCAAAGAAAATAATCTATAAGGAGTTTTAGGTAAATATTACGAAGGGGTCCACCAATGAAAAAAATCATAGCTCATACACTACTGATCGCACGTTTCTGATTCATACACTGTTGTTTAGAGCAAGAAATGCGCATTTCAGAAATGAAATTTATAGCCCTGAAAGTAATACTTTTTGAGATATTTGCTTACGAAAATGCCTGTTTTCACGACTTTTTCGACGTTTATTCTTTCGCCATTTTTGGAGCTTCTCCGAACTACCGACAGGGCGATACTAACTAACTTCACATCTAAAATATACCATATTTCCATATTCTGACAATCTTACGGGCGCGCGGAGCGAAACAGAGATGCTAGGGTGGGACGGTACTAAGGCCGTATATTGCCATTTTAAGTGCCTTCGGAGGCGGATTTTCGGTCAGATCGGAGTTGGTAAACACAAGTTTCTTGGAAAAAATAGCGAAAAATCGGCATTTTTAGTAACGGGAGCATTTTAAGTGGATGAAAAAAAATAATGGCTGGTGGACCTCTTCGCAATATTTACCATCATCTATTTATATATCGTGAAAATAATTATATCAAGTAATGTTTCAAGGCGAACCTACAAGTTTCATATGCATGTGCATGAAACTACTCTGCGGAGTTCAATCGGTTTAGTCCGATTAGAAACTGCTTTGGTCGTTTTCCTCGGCGCAATATTAAAGAAGCTAACTTTGCAACTTTGTATATAGGATAGTTATGTGTGTTAAAATAGCACCACTCACAAGCCACAGCCAGTTCGAGAGGAGGATTTGTGAAAAATCGCAAGTTTCGTAACTGCGCAACCTTAAAGAGGTAGGATATCTTTTTGATATAAAGTACACGACATTAATGTTGTATAATTACTACTAACTTATTTCTTGCCTTCCTTCCAAACCATCAAGCATTCCCACTATATGCGCAGGCAGGCTTCCTCTTTTGCAATTTGCTTAGGTCTGGTGATTTATCCCAAAATAGCTCGAT
>KZ308155.1:0-23334 GCA_000376725.2 Ladona fulva
AATAATAAAACGTTTTAATTGAAAGGCGAGATTGTCCAGAGAAGGGGAATGTTGTATACCATTGAAAATTAATTATTTTACGCATAGCATATTTAATTAATAATTATCATTTTGACAATTGACAAATAATTTGCTTATAACTAATTATAACATTTAATGTGCGAATAAATAATTTCACGGAAGACCTGCTGACGGTTTCTTTAATTTACTTTTTAGTTACCATCTGTATATGCGACGGCGTATTAATAATGTAGCGCATTTGTCTCAGTCGTGTAGATGTCGGTCAATCGAGGAGTCGGTCAATCGAGCTGTCGGGCAAACGAGGTGTCCGTCGAGTGAGCGTCGGTCAAGCGAGGGTCGATCAATTACACCCCTCCGCCCCGATGAGGCAATGAACTGCGGCAGTATGAGGAGGGGATTACTACGATATAAGAGTCCCTGAAAATTAATTGTCGTATATAAGCTGTGACCCAATGTTCTTGTAGCCCAGTCCTGTCCCCTAGGAATTCCGGAAGTCGAAATTAGTTGTGCTTCATATTTTTCCGATTAATTACGGAGAATATCGATAATGGCAACAAATGGAATTGTTCGCATTAGTTTTTTATCCTAGGAATTCCAAACACAAGTTTCTAGAAAGTATTTTAGGGTTATTTAAGCAGAGTCGTGATACTTTTACCCATTAATATTAGCAAAGCCGTACTTAGACTCTTACGAAATAAATGTAGCCGATATTAAAATTCTTATGTACGCGAGGTTTAGCATTCTTATATTTTTAGTTTTTAAATAACCAACGCTTAATTTTGGGTAACGATAGATGATGGTAAGCAAAGCTCTCATATACCCTGATTGGAAACGCGTTTACGTATGGTGGAAGTGATCTGGGTTCGATTCCGGTGGGAAGAGGGAAATTCTTGATTCGAGTTGGCAGCGCAGAGATTTCGATGTCGAAATTAAAACAAAAACCCAAATCATACGACGTCTCCATAATCGTCAGCCGAAACACTGAAAAGAGAAGGAAAGAGCGGAAAAGAAAAGGATAATGTGAAGCGGAATTTTTATTTTTCTCTCAGCATCTCCATTTGTATTCTTCGGTGCAATCATTTTGCACAAAATCACAGGCCTGGCCTGGCCAACTGATTCACACAAATGGGGTTCAGTTACCAAAGCAAATGCTAATCCCTGGGCAGCGGGGATCTTAGGCGCAGTAGGCTCTTGCTGTGTGCCTCATCAATACTGCGGGCTTCAAATAGCTAGGACTGTTAATAACATAGACCCAAATTTTTCTAGTAGTCCAGTGGAAATCTTACAGCGCGTTCACAAGTTCTTGTATTTTACTCCAAGAAAGAACGTCATTTATGTTGAGTGTTTCGACGTAAAATTTTTATAGAATTTATTGCATAATTTAATTCCTGATATAATTTTCAGTCCAACCTTTACTATAGGTAATTCATACTAAGATTCAAGGAAATGGATCAATTAACAAATACCGCAACCGACGACAATTTATATCCGTTGATATCGACTGATATTGTTTGAATTAATAGCATTTAACTTCCAGCATGGGTTGTAATCTTACATTTTATTATTCAGTGGTTAAAATTGTTTTTTTTCAAAAAGCATGTATGTCAGTATCATGACAGAGTAAAAGGTTCATGCATACAATATCTTAAGTCGATGGTCAAACCATTACGTAATATAATTGTGATCAAAGAAAACTGTGCACACGCCAGTTTAAATCATTTGCAAGATAATTGGTAGAGAGTGGAATGTTAGGAAGGAAGGGAGATGCGGTATAAATCGCGGGCATCCCATAATATAATTCCCTTCTTTCCAGCGGCATGCCTTATTACAGATGCACTTGAAAAGGAGAGGACCGCTTGGTAAGATTTAAATAGAAAGCTAGGGCATTCCATCCCTATGTCGTAGCAACGGTGTCTTGCTAGGGATATAGGGATAGGTTTATTAAGTTGCAAGGCATCTGGTTTAACTCTAAACACCGGCAACTCATACCACTACGTTTCCATCTTTCCACGCACGTAGCACCGACGATGTAGTTGGATCTGTGTGCGGTTAATTAAATTTCGTACTTACCATAATACCCTTGGAACGCCCCAAAAATAAGTAAAAAAGGAAGCCATTTGCCAAACGTCGGCTCCTCTGAAAAGGCCGCCCCAAGATTCGAGCCGTTCGCCTAATCGCTTCACCCCTAACGTCGGAACTGCGTAAGAGTTTTCAGCAAATATACCGCAAAGAAAGAATAATAGATACTCTTGAAATATGGGTCTAAAGAGAATAGACAATTCTTGCATAAGAGCGGCTAAACACTCACTTTGTCGGCGGTATTTCGGTCGAAGGACGTATCGAGGTTCTCTGAGTCTCCTTCAATAGCACTGACTTTCCCCACGAGGAGGGAAAATAACTGCACCAGTTTCCAAGAGCTTCTATTGGATTTCATACATTACCTTCTAAACCACGGTGCTATTTGACAAAGAAGCGACTGAGAAGGAAGAATCAGACTTGAGCCTCTGGAGATGTCTTTCACACCACACGTTCGTTACCCACGAGTAAACCTGCTCTTGGAAACATAATTCGTCATACAGATGGTGGGCTAATAGATAGCAGGCTAAATTATTTATCAATTTATTGAAAGTAATTGAAGGATGGTTTATCATGTTCACATTCGACTGGATTGACAACTAGCTTGTGCAAGATGCGGCCCACTGTAGGCTATAAACCACCAGCCATTCTTTCCAAAGTTTTCCTGGTAAATTTTGTTCTCGGTATAATGAATCTTTAGAAAAATTCCATGTAACTTGCCGATCGCATTTTCCAATCACCCTTTATAATTATTCTTCCTCCGACGAAGTCCACATTGTTTCCTAAGTATTTGAATCATAGCTTCCAATTCAGCGATTTTGTCGCTATAGATGACTTAGAGCAGGAATTTGTACTGGCGGTGCCTTTTTCTTGGTCAAGAGAGTACGTCTGATTTTACGGAAATCGGATCGATATAAAATTAGAAGCTATAGAAATAGCTTCTGTCAATATCTGTCTTATTGATGAAGACTATCTTGTGTCACTGACAACGCCTTTNCCACCTCCCGGACATCCGAATGGGTGGTGCTTTTACGTCCGGAAAAATTTCCATTACAGAAGCTCATCCTGATAAACTGTATTTGCGCCTGGAGGGTAAAAGACAGTGATTCACTGAGGATGTCTCACTGATGGTTGGTGAACCGATGAGTGCCACTCTCACTATTTGGCCGGAGATATTGTTGAAGCCTTCTTAGCATTGTTGAACCAGAGCTATACATTGCCTCCAACCTCCGTTTACACCCCTCCGCCCCGATGAGGCAATGAACTGCGGCAGTATGAGGAGGGGATTACTACAATATAAGAGTCTCAGAATATTAATTGTCGTATATAAGCTGTGACCCAATGTTCTTGTAGCCCAGTCCTGTCCCCTAGGAATTCCGGAATTCGAAATTAGTTGTGCTACATATTTTTCCGATTAATTAAGGAGAATATCGATAATGGCAACAAATGGAATTGTTCGCATTAGTTTTTTATCCTAGGAATTCCAAACACAAGTTCTAGAAAGTATTTAAGGGTTATTTAAGCAGAGTCGTGATACTTTTACCCATTAATATTAGCAAAGCCGTACTTAGACTCTTACGAAATAAATGTAGCCGATATTAAAATTCTTATGTACGCGAGGTTTAGCATTCTTATATTTTTAGTTTTTAAATAACCAACGCTTAATTTTGGGTAACGATAGATGATGGTAAGCAAAGCTCTCATATACCCTGATTGGAAACGCGTTTACGTATGGTGGAAGTGATCTGGGTTCGTTTCCGGTGGGAAGAGGGAAATTCTTGATTCGAGTTGGCAGCGCAGAGATTTCGATGTCGAAATTAAAACAAAAACCCAAATCATACGACGTCTCCATAATCGTCAGCCGAAACACTGAAAAGAGAAGGAAAGAGCGGAAAAGAAAAGGATAATGTGAAGCGGAATTTTTATTTTTCTCTCAGCATCTCCATTTGTATTCTTCGGTGCAATCATTTTGCACAAAATCACAGGCCTGGCCTGGCCAACTGATTCACACAAATGGGGTTCAGTTACCAAAGCAAATGCTAATCCCTGGGCAGCGGGGATCTTAGGCGCAGTAGGCTCTTGCTGTGTGCCTCATCAATACTGCGGGCTTCAAATAGCTAGGACTGTTAATAACATAGACCCAAATTTTTCTAGTAGTCCAGTGGAAATCTTACAGCGCGTTCACAAGTTCTTGTATTTTACTCCAAGAAAGAACGTCATTTATGTTGAGTGTTTCGACGTAAAATTTTTATAGAATTTATTGCATAATTTAATTCCTGATATAATTTTCAGTCCAACCTTTACTATAGGTAATTCATACTAAGATTCAAGGAAATGGATCAATTAACAAATACCGCAACCGACGACAATTTATATCCGTTGATATCGACTGATATTGTTTGAATTAATAGCATTTAACTTCCAGCATGGGTTGTAATCTTACATTTTATTATTCAGTGGTTAAAATTGTTTTTTTTCAAAAAGCATGTATGTCAGTATCATGACAGAGTAAAAGGTTCATGCATACAATATCTTAAGTCGATGGTCAAACCATTACGTAATATAATTGTGATCAAAGAAAACTGTGCACACGCCAGTTTAAATCATTTGCAAGATAATTGGTAGAGAGTGGAATGTTAGGAAGGAAGGGAGATGCGGTATAAATCGCGGGCATCCCATAATATAATTCCCTTCTTTCCAGCGGCATGCCTTATTACAGATGCACTTGAAAAGGAGAGGACCGCTTGGTAAGATTTAAATAGGAAGCTAGGCATTCCATCCCTATGTCGTAGCAACGGTGTCTTGCTAGGGATATAGGGATAGGTTTATTAAGTTGCAAGGCATCTGGTTTAACTCTAAACACCGGCAACTCATACCACTACGTTTCCATCTTTCCACGCACGTAGCACCGACGATGTAGTTGGATCTGTGTGCGGTTAATTAAATTTCGTACTTACCATAATACCCTTGGAACGCCCCAAAAATAAGTAAAAAAGGAAGCCATTTGCCAAACGTCGGCTCCTCTGAAAAGGCCGCCCCAAGATTCGAGCCGTTCGCCTAATCGCTTCACCCCTAACGTCGGAACTGCGTAAGAGTTTTCAGCAAATATACCGCAAAGAAAGAATAATAGATACTCTTGAAATATGGGTCTAAAGAGAATAGACAATTCTTGCATAAGAGCGGCTAAACACTCACTTTGTCGGCGGTATTTCGGTCGAAGGACGTATCGAGGTTCTCTGAGTCTCCTTCAATAGCACTGACTTTCCCCACGAGGAGGGAAAATAACTGCACCAGTTTCCAAGAGCTTCTATTGGATTTCATACATTACCTTCTAAACCACGGTGCTATTTGACAAAGAAGCGACTGAGAAGGAAGAATCAGACTTGAGCCTCTGGAGATGTCTTTCACACCACACGTTCGTTACCCACGAGTAAACCTGCTCTTGGAAACATAATTCGTCATACAGATGGTGGGCTAATAGATAGCAGGCTAAATTATTTATCAATTTATTGAAAGTAATTGAAGGATGGTTTATCATGTTCACATTCGACTGGATTGACAACTAGCTTGTGCAAGATGCGGCCCACTGTAGGCTATAAACCACCAGCCATTCTTTCCAAAGTTTTCCTGGTAAATTTTGTTCTCGGTATAATGAATCTTTAGAAAAATTCCATGTAACTTGCCGATCGCATTTTCCAATCACCCTTTATAATTATTCTTCCTCCGACGAAGTCCACATTGTTTCCTAAGTATTTGAATCATAGCTTCCAATTCAGCGATTTTGTCGCTATAGATGACTTAGAGCAGGAATTTCTACTGGCGGTGCCTTTTTCTTGGTCAAGAGAGTACGTCTGATTTTACGGAAATCGGATCGATATAAAATTAGAAGCTATAGAAATAGCTTCTGTCAATATCTGTCTTATTGATGAAGACTATCTTGTGTCACTGACAACGCCTTTACGATATTTAAATATTACGAAAATATTCTAGCTATATGCTGTGAAAGAATCTACATTATCTTTCAAGCTAAAAATATATTTCTCTTCTATACAGATAAATTCTCTATTCCGAATGAAACTATCATTATCAATTACAGATTGAAAGTAACCTCTAAAACAAGAATTTTGTTCCAAAAATTTACTTTCAAATACACTCCTTTTTTACTAAGATCCAAACCTATTCGCAAATTAGTTGAAATTGGGAAACAGTATCGCAATCTTTCCCAGTATTTTGCCTTACAGACAATTTGCCAGTAAGATATAGTAGATACATATTTTATTAACATGTCATTCGGCGAAAGTTTCATTCTCCTACAACACTGGGCCCTTGTTAATTGAAGTCCCTTCCTTATCACCTGAAGGCATAGCTTTGCGATCGTCTTTACAGAAGTGGGGATCTCTGTACCTGGGCTAAGCAAAAGGTACAAGCGAAATTTCAAAAGATGGCCTGGTATCCCAAAATAGAGATTTTGAGAGAAAACGTACACCGGCCATGGCAACGGAAGTAATAATAATAATAAAACGTTTTAATTGAAAGGCGAGATTGAGAATTCCCAGTCCCTTCTTACAACTCTTTCTCATTGAATATTTAAAAGAAAGAGATAGCTTTATCGAGATACAAAGAAGAAAATCAACAAAAGAAGTTAAATATTACGTGGGTTTAATAAGAAAAACCTAATTGTGAACTTAAGGCGAGATCCTGAACTTTTCCGCCCAAAATATTATTCACTTACTGACCTGCTAAGCTTCGAAAATTAATTCATAAGTATTATTAACTAAACCCTATTAGTTCTTTTTTCTGAGTAAAATTAGTCGTTCTTTCCAAAAATAAGTCTGATTGATTACATTCTGAGAGTAAGAGTGCTTTGTAAGACCATAATAAGCTATCCTTCTATTTATATATTTCGTATGCAGGACCCCATCGGGAATCTAGCCCGCGGCTGCCTTCGCCGAAGTCGAACGTGTTGCCCATTTGGGCAACGTATCCGGGAGCCCCTTCTTATTTCTTTTTCTGAAGTAACTGTATTTCCTATTAATTTTTACCTTATGCATTGATGAAGTCATATCTTCAATACTAATGGAAATAAGTATTCATACAATACGGAAATCACTGTAACTTAGGAAGAACCTTTCGATGTCAGAAGTTCTCTAACTCAAAGGACGGCCATTCATCTCAATTCGGAAGCTCTTCTTTCCTTTCCGGGAGTTATGGCGTTATTTCTTCAGTCCCATTGCAATTCGCTCGCGTTGCAATGCATTCCGAGACTCAACTCCAGTTAATAACTCAAGTAACATTTGAAATATTCCTTCTTCCAACTGCCCTGCAGATCTAGCCATGGCACATTGAGTGAGGACGCAGTTTCAAAAGTGAACAGAGACGTCATCTCGAGTGTTTCGAATATATCTTCAGATTCCGAATTTGGTTAAATAAGCATTACTTCAAGTGCTATTGAACGTAAGGAGATTGATATGGGCGAAGAAGCAGGATTGCAAGTCACGTGGAAACTAATGGTACAGTGCAATCGTTTTTGGAAACGGAAACTAGGTAAAAAAATTTCCGATTTAGATAGACAAAACATTTTCGATTCTGATTAGTCGACCCATCACTAATTTCACCCAATACCAGCAGAATGCGAGAAACTCGTAAATTACATACATAATTCATTCGTCCTGGCTTAAATCATGATTGATTGTAGACTCAAATGTTTTCAAAACTAATAGAGTACCTTCCCATTTACATTCTCATTCTCTTAGCAGCCAATCACATATGCATTTTAAAAACTGTAATCTAATTATTAATGGCATGTGCAATTAGGCTTTACTTTTATGATACATTTTATAATTGGTAACAAAGTATTTCCAAGTAATCAATTATTAATGGTAAATTGAAGACTAAAGTATATAAAGAATTTTGTATTTATGAATACCTTACATTCAAATACAATATACTACACTGCAATCTTTATTGAATCTTATCATAACACTTGAATGACATCCACAAGAAACACAATATTTGTCTGAGCAAATATGGAAAGAACCTAAATGGAGCTGAGATGGAAATTCAGAAATAAAAGTAAAAGGGACCTCTCCCATGTTTCTCATGAGAAACCATAGTAAACTGGTCCATGATTCACAATAGAGCTAAATGCAAGGATGTGCAACACGTACATTCATCAGATGAAAAAGATGATGATCAAGGGATGAGTTGCTTGTGATTTTCAGACATTTCCTGGGGTTTTTCTGGGATTGGCTGGAAATATATGAATACAGATACATAAGTACTCTCAAGAAATTTTATGAAACTCAAACTATAAAGATCATAATTAATGTTACCTTTCCAGCATCTCTATCTATCCTAGCAACATGAATATTCATCTTTTTCATTACCCAAATTGAGAAGTTGGGAAGGAGTATGGACTGAAATAGATAATTTCATTCAAATATGAATCAAATTTACTCAAAACATCCAAATAATCTTAAATTATATAAACTTCATCCTAAAGTTTGTTGAGTCCATCTTCCTAGAATAGGAATAGTGGTATACTCGGTAAACCATCATGAAGACACCATTTAAAATGAATTGGCCCGTGCATTTTAAACGGGAGATATTCGGGTGTTGTTGCGACATTTGTGTAAAAAAATAAAGTAAGTAAAAATTCTTTGAATTTTTTTTTCAGTATTGAATGGAATTGCTGCCGGATTAAACTGTGTGTTTAACTTTTGGTTCTTTATTACCATAATTGCATAATAAACGAAAATGTTACATTTCAAAGGAATTATGGAATTTTTTCCTGTTCTGGTTTAAACGGTGCGTTAAGTTCTCTAATTTAAGGAAAACGGAATTTTTAACATCCAACTCTGTCTCAAATTCTTTTCTTTCAGATAGCATTATTTATTTTGCAGACAAAAGTTTATGAGGCAAGTATTTAATAAAAATCATAGGTGAAGTCGAGAATTTTTGGTAAAATGCATTGAAGAAAGGACATGCTGGCTATCTTCCGTCTTATTTGCCTTGGAAAAAACTTCCAGCAAGAAAGTTTCTCAGAGAATAGTAAAATTATTTTATTTGCAAATTGCAATGTCATAAGTTTATAACTAACTTAAGATAAACAATTTTTCTTTCTGGGGTAACGCCGTTCACAGCGCAGGCCGCGATCGTTCGAGCGGCTATCTCTGAGATGTGAACAATCTTCCTGCTGTTTCAATTGTTTGTCAAGATACAGTTAATTAAACGATCAATTAGCATTTAAATAACAACATATCATTGATTTATTCAAATATGGTAAAATTTCCCATCTTCCAACCTTTTCTAAACGACTCTACTTCGCTACACTCTTGACAACTTCCTCTTCGCAGTAAGTAGTTGATGAGGATAGCCTTGTTAACTTTAATGTGTACAGCCACAGCATTTAACATAATGTTTCAACTCCCTTAACTGAGAATTACAGTTAGTTTCCTCAGTATTCAGTCGTAGTACTAATGGGTCCGCACGGAACTCCTTTCGCCGAAAGCCCTTTATCATTCAGAAGCCTCAGTGGCTTTATTCACAATATATATTTAGCATTGTGCAATAATTATAGGTGCGCGTAAATATAGATACAAGCAAAATTCTTAAAAATCTATTCATTTTGAAAAGGATGACAGTAGATGAGAAGGCGATATCACAGCATGATCGTCACTTATCGTGTTTAACTTTAGTGATGATAGTAGTAGTAGTAGTATTGTTAAAAGCTGTCGAAGCACTTGTGAATGATTGCATGAAGCAAGTAATAATGGCTTTTCTTTTTCTTTTTTCGAATATAAAGGCGACTTCCCTCAGTAACTTCCAAAACGTTGTCCGTTTAAAATTGGGAAGTGATTCGTCATCATTTACAACTTCTAAGACTGATTTTACCATTGGTGGGATGTTATTCAAAAAGAATGAATGAACAGGACGTCGTATTGCACTTCTTACAACTTCATCATAGTTCAATTTCCTACAGGTGTTGTACACAATCCCAGTTTTGCGCCCTACTCGTGGGAAATGTAACATTTTCGTTCTTTTTGCAATTATGGTAGAAAAAAACCAAAAGTTAAACACACAGTTTAATCCGGCAGCAATTCCATTCAATACTGAAAAAAATTCAAACAATTTTGACTTACTTTATTTTTTTACGTAAATGTCGCAACAATGCCCAAATATCTCCCGTTTAAAATGCACAGGCCAATGCATTTTAAATGGTGTCTTCATGATGGTGAACCGAGTATAGATGATAATGATGTTGAAAAACTGAAGTATGTAGTGCTAAAACTTCTGTAACAATGACCATGCTTATACATTCTTTAGAGCCATGTTTCAAGCAAATCAACTCTGCTTCTGTTCTAGATAAAACTTACTAAAAAAAGGTATGCCCATGGTAGCCCATTAGCCAAAGTGCTAGCCAAGCTGTGTTCACCTTGAGTGATACTAACCAGTCGTAAGAGTGCCAATCCAATAGCGAAGTTGATTACTAACTTAACGAATGAGAATTTTCTTCCTATAGCTTCATTTCTAATGACAAACATTATGCCATGATACTTCACTAAGGACCTCCTATTTAAGTCATGGTGATAGGCTTTCCTGAAATATTATGTAAACTTTTAAAGCCTGAAAAACATGATTTTCTATCAACTTAGTCAGTAATATGAATCACCTAAAGCTGTATCCCTTGAGTTTGTTAAGGCCATCATTATCAACCCTCTTGAATTTATATTTTGGTTTGCAGTATTCAATAAAATCACGATCCAAATTGCAAATCCATTGAATATTTACTACAATGACTCCACCCTGAAAATATTAAATTGTTACAGCATTGATAAGTGTCTCAAACACAGCAAAAACTTGAATAAAAATGAACAATTACTTGAAGAATTGTAATAGGGAAAGGGGGAACAATATTTCAATCCCACATCGGAAAAATTACATGTGTAATTAATTGTATTCTGGTTAACTTAATACTTACTATCATTATGCAGTTTGCATATGGAAGAATTTAAAGAATTAACATCCTATTTACTTGTAGAATAATTTTGATTGTATCAAGATATATATTTGCTGCAAGCTTGTATTAAGCCAAGGTAGGCAAGATGCTTCTTGTTTTAGTTCAATACTTCACTGGAATGTCATAAGAAGTGATTCTTTCTTACTATCCCTCCATTCCCTCTTCTGCAATCTTCTTTTTGGTCAAGTGAATATAGGATGGATATATTCTCTTATCTGTTTTCTTTTGAGCTATTTAAGAGACAGTAAACTGATGATTGTGACAGAAATTGAGGGCAACTTAATGGTTTCACATATGACCCTCTGAAAGATAAGGGTTCCCCTCTCATGTGTTAGTACAGTGGTTCTCAACATATTATATAACTAATGGAGTTCCTCAAAAGAAAAAATTGCTGAAAAGAAACCAGCCCAAACTGAAGGAGAACATATGCATCATATATTCACTTGACAGAAAAAGAAGAAAAAAAGGAAACAAAATGATGTCTTTGTATAGAGGAAAAAGGCCACATTGTACTCCATTTCAGGCTAACCTTGGTAAAGAGCATTCAAGGAGAAAGCTATAGAAATGTTGAGGAAAAGAAAAATAGTTTACCAAAATGCTTATATTCTTAAAATCCTGTCTAGCTTCGGAAACTAAGGTACTGATGGTAAAGATTGGACAGTAAGGTTCATTTTTCCTATGGTACCGGCATCTTTCCAGGTAATCTGGTTGCTCAGTTTTCAATATATTATTCCTATAAGAATTGGAATGAAAATTTGAGAATAGGTTAGAAGCATTTCCACAAATTTATTAAACTAGAAAGTTAATTATTAGCAATGCAGTACTGCAGATACCATTACCTTTTATATACTTCCCCAAACTGATGAAAATACACTTCACTCCTGATGAATACTGTAAAATCAGCTGCTTCACTCAATAGAGCTGAATTCTGACCTCTAATAAAAAAAAATCAGATTCAATTTCACCCCAATGATCAAACACTGCCCATTTTAGAATCTATTCATATCTGAACAATATTTCTTGTTATCCAACCAACTCTACTCGCTGTAATAGTTTAGATCATTAGATTGTAAGTGGAATCAAATTCATCATAAGTATGAATTTAAAACTGTTTCTTCCATTAATTGATAACAAGGGCAAGCACAATCAGAACTAAAATCTGAAATTACTCTTATTTCTATATATCTCTCAGTACTTATTTTTGAAGATATGCAACGACTATGCTTAAAAGTAGGAGAATAAAGTGGTAAGAAGGTACAAATTAGTGCTGTCTTACAATTTCTCACCAAACCTATGATTCATAAAAGCAGTCACATGAAATATTTACAATGTAATAATTGGTTAAAGTTTTGCATTATGAAATTGATTAGGTGTTTATGCTAGACAAATCTGCTGAATCATTTTCTCTGTTATATTGATTTCTTTCTATGATCTGACATCAGTTTTGTGTCTCATAACCTCAATTTCCTTATTAATCATTAGTTCTCAAATTAAACATTCTGGAGATTATGACTGATAATTTTCGGAAAAAGTATTGATGATGAAATATTCTTACAGAGGAAATTTCTCATGCTCCACTGGACACCATGCAGTTATTTCACAGACTTTCTGTTTATCTATGATCTTGCTTGGTATACAGTTACCAGTTTTGTGGCCATTGCCTAAGATGTTGTCCATACCTTTAATGCAATCACTGTCATCAGTGCAGTTAGCACCCTCCTTATATGGATCCTGCAGCAAAAAGCAATTCAAAGAATGATTCGGAATGGTAACAGTTTGATATGATCATATAACCTAATCTTTTATTCCAAACAAATGAAAATGGGTAAGGGTGATTTTGCGCAAGACTGTGCACACCCAGAAGAAATCCCAAGGAAGAATGGACTTAAAAAAAGTCTGATTGGACCGGGAATCAAACCTGGGTCTTCCAATTGCCAGTCGGGGACTCTGTCTGTCTGTCTGTTGAGCTATCCCGGCAGAACATTTCTCCAAGCCATTCTGGAGACATTGTGGGCAAGGACTTTGCAATTTCATTGAATTCATTAAAATCATTGAAATCGCAAAGTCCTTGCCTACAAAGTCTCCAGAATGGCTTGGAGAAATGTTCTGCCGGGATAGGACAACGGACCAACCGGCAATTGGGAGACCCGAGTTCGATTCCTGGTCCCGTCAGACTTTTTTTCAAGTCCATTCTTTCTTGGGATTTTATTCCAAAGCTGAATAAATCTCACATCACATCAAATAAAAATGTTGTCAAAATATTGAATTTTTTAAGCAAATCATGTCATCATGTCGTCTAATTTCCTTATTTTTCTTTTAGTATCTAATTGGCCTTTATAGGAAAATAGACACATAACATCAACTATGTTTCCCTAAGTTATATGCTCTCTGAATAATTTAATATGTTTAACCCAAGTGAATTTAATTATATTTTAAAACAGTTCAATTTCCTTAATTTTAATAGCATTCACTTTACATCCACAAGTATATTGACAAGATCAAAACACCAAGATGCATTACGGATATGTCTAAGGAATTCTTAATAAAACACACAACGTTACCCTGTATCTTTTATAATGAATTCAAGAACTGATTACAGTAAAACCCATTTAAAACGCTCCATTTTAAGACACTATCCCACTTAAGACATGCTTTTTCTTGGTCCCCATCACAGGAAAAACATGGTCAAGTTCTAGACCAATTGAGCGCGACTCACTACTTTACCTAACATAAAACCATGGTATATCAATTTCTGAAAATGTGACGAATGGCATAATCTGTCAAAGACTGTTATAGTCACATCATACTTTGTTTAATAGATGTAACTACAGCAGTATTTGTTAACATTCTATTAAATTTTGTTGGCAGCATTTCATTTAAACATCGTCGGTTTATGTTTACTCTGGAAGATACGTTACATAGATTCTTTTATATGACTTCAATCAGTTCCAGGTAAAATGAGCTTAATTCCCTTTAAGCTATGAATAGCTAAGATTATTGAAAATAATTCAAAAATCTTCTGTACCTTGGAAGCAAGAGCTATTGATGTGTGCAGTTGGTCAGTAGGTATAGAGTTAGACATCCTTCATTTTTAAGGTCAAAGTGTACCCATATCGCCATGAATTAACAACTTAACATCCTATTCTACTGTTTACATTAAAAACTGCACTGTGCCAACCAAAGTTAAAGGGAATAGGCACACAATAACATTTAAAATTGTCATCAGTTGTTACCCTAAAAAAACATACATTATTCATACCTCATCGCAATTTCCAATAGTCTGATTTGGTGTAATTATTACATTAGTTGCCACAAAGAATCCACGACTTTCTGAAGAGGTGCTGGCATATTCTGAACTGTCCCAAACTCTGGTATACATGTCCTTGTAATCCTGTTTACACAAAAGTAAGTCCAATGAGATAAACTAAAACTGCTTCTGCGCACAAAATCCATTCAAAAAAAATAAATCTGATTTATTTCCATGATTTGCAAAGCTGTAGCATTATTTATCTTAAGATTTAGATCATATTAACACATCTACTGTGAGATAATTGTACCCCACATTGAATTGAGATTTTATACATTTGAAGTTTCTCAGGTATTATTTTTGATAAAACCTAATTCCCAGTGAATTAAGAGTAATATATCTGAAAGGGAAAGGGAAACAGCTTACCATTAGTCCTTTGTCAGAGAAATTTGTCACTATTACCCCTTTCAGTTTGGTAATTGTTACGACGTCACCTTCTTCGATTTGTTGATATCCATGTTGACAGACCAAATTAACACTGTGAAGAAAAATTTTCGGTTAAAAGATTCCTTTAATCCAGAATTACAAATATCAATTACCTAAAGTATTCACCAGTAATCTTAATTTGGAATTATCATCCTTTGAAGATCACGATTATCGAGATCGAGATTCAGGCGCGAGTATCGATTGAAGGATAAATGCATCTACCTCAATCTTTGCGGAAATTGTGATTTAGGCTGGGAAGTAAAAAATATATGACAAATGGCGCCAAATGTTCTTTAATTTCCTGCAATCGCGCTCTTCGAGTAAGACATGACTGATAACAAGTCGCTTAATTAGAGACAAAGCATAACTGTGAGGTAAGTTTAGCACAATGTTCCCCGGCTCACAGCACTTTCATTTCCATGAGAGACACACTTTACGAGTACTTCGTACTGATTAAATAAAGATTATGAGATTACGTTAGTGATATAGAAAAGTACGAAAACAACAGAATTGACCGATTTAACGGAAATACAGGTAGCACTTCCTATGTCAATTAAAACTCTGGCGCGAGGCGTTGAATGCTGATTAATTCGGCCCAAGTCGAAAAGAGTAGCTAAACGAAGGCTTAGGGTAGTGTGAACTGAATGAATTTTCTATAAGTAGATATGAATCTGAATTAAACTATGAAAATCGATATGTTTTAAGTACTATATATTTCTGGTAGTATACCCCAAATACCCTGGAGAAGCGAAGGAAGAAGGTAGCGAAAATGTTCGCCTAATAATTTGGAGAGAAGCGGAATCTATTATCTCTTAAATCTATAAAAATGTATGTATGTACATCCAGAACGAGATCCAGACTTTAAACTTAGTTAACTCTCTTCCTTGCGCAGAGTAATGCCTACTTTTTATTTACCTGTCTCTAGTTCGACCCCAGACGAGTAAAATCCCTTCCACAACGCTTATCGCTTGTATGGTTTATTTCTTTCACAAAATTAAATTAGAAAGAACAGTTATAGAAAATCGACATATACGCTAGAAGTTGTGAAATTGAATGAAGGTTAATATTTTCGTCGTGGAATTTAGCTTTCGATGAAAAATTTCGATAAATTAGATGAAATCCACGAAATATTTTGATTAAATTTTCGTGTATCTTATACCGTTTAAACAACCTTGATAACCTTGCCATTTGTTGAATCCGAGCTCATGGATTTGCCTATAAGAATACACAGGGAGTTGAGACGCATTAAAATTAAGGATAAGAATTAATTATAAACTATATGAAGAGGAGAAAATTTTCGGTATTATTGTGTTACTTGAAATTGCTTTGCTCAGTTAAAGAGATTGTTTGAACTACTTAACCTGGTAAGTTGCGAACGTTTTTATAATTATACTCTGAATTTAGTTTTGAATCATATCTACTTGCATCTTCGTTTATTAAGCGGTTGACACAAAAGAATGACAGAATAACGAACGTTAGCATCTTCCTTAATTTGGGGTTTGTATTCTTCGAAGTTTTTAGCGGCGAAATGTCAAGCACCAGCGCGTCTTTAACATCTCATACAAAAAAATCGAAGAAATTTTAGAATAATGAGTAATCCTGTATTCATTTGTGCTATTTGCCCATGCTTAACTGTGGCAACCATTTGCATAAGTGTTATAGCATGTTAAATTATTGTACTATATAATTCAGTTTTCGAACCACTGATTACAACATACCAATCGAGGTAAACAAACCCATACACCATGAATTGCATTAATGTAGACCGTAGGTCTGATGGAAACTTCTTTATGCTGTGTATCGTGTATTTAGGGAAGTAAATTCAGATGCTCATTAAAATTACCGTATATTCTCTAATCTAAGACGTAACCGTTTCTAAGACATACCCATTTTTGGAAGGCGCGTAGAATGGGGAAAAATAGTGCGATTGTGAATTATATTCACGTGCTCATGTATTATGTTTAATCCTAACATGTGTAGGAGGAAAAAGACAGGATCTTATTTTAAAATCGGGACAAATTAATAGGCACTGTAAAGAGTATAAACACCTTGGAATGCAAATTACAGAAAGCGGTAAAAATGGAAACAGCCATAAAAAAGATTCACTAAAGGAAGAANGTATTAATTGCAGGTATCAATTACTTGTATTTTCTTTTATATTTATGACGTACTGCCTTCGGGAGATTTTCGGGGGTTTCCCTCCCGACTAGGGTGAATACCAGGCAGGGTATTGTATTTCCTTTTCCCCCTGAAAAGATGACTACCACCTGGCCTGGAACCTATGTAGTCCAATCGTGCAAATAAATAAATAAATAAATAGTATACCGCAAATACCCTGGAGAAACGAAGAAAGAAGGTAGCGAAAACGTTCGCCTAATAATTTGGAGAGAAGCGGAATCTATTATCTCTTAAATCTATAGAAATGTATGTATGTACATCCAAAACGAGATCCAGACTTTAAACTTAGTTAACTCTCTTCCTTGCGCAGAGTAATGCCTACTTTTTATTTACCTGTCTCTAGTTCGACCCCAGACGAGTAAAATCCCTTCCACAACGCTTATCGCTTGTATGGTTTATTTCTTTCACAAAATTAAATTAGAAAGAACAGTTATAGAAAATCGACATATACGCTAGAAGTTGTGAAATTGAATGAAGGTTAATATTTTCGTCGTGGAATTTAGCTTTCGATGAAAAATTTCGATAAATTAGATGAAATCCACGAAATATTTTGATTAAATTTTCGTGTATCTTATACCGTTTAAACAACCTTGATAACCTTGCCATTTGTTGAATCCGAGCTCATGGATTTGCCTATAAGAATACACAGGGAGTTGAGACGCATTAAAATTAAGGATAAGAATTAATTATAAACTATATGAAGAGGAGAAAATTTTCGGTATTATTGTGTTACTTGAAATTGCTTTGCTCAGTTAAAGAGATTGTTTGAACTACTTAACCTGGTAAGTTGCGAACGTTTTTATAATTATACTCTGAATTTAGTTTTGAATCATATCTACTTGCATCTTCGTTTATTAAGCGGTTGACACAAAAGAATGACAGAATAACGAACGTTAGCATCTTCCTTAATTTGGGGTTTGTATTCTTCGAAGTTTTTAGCGGCGAAATGTCAAGCACCAGCGCGTCTTTAACATCTCATACAAAAAAATCGAAGAAATTTTAGAATAATGAGTAATCCTGTATTCATTTGTGCTATTTGCCCATGCTTAACTGTGGCAACCATTTGCATAAGTGTTATAGCATGTTAAATTATTGTACTATATAATTCAGTTTTCGAACCACTGATTACAACATACCAATCGAGGTAAACAAACCCATACACCATGAATTGCATTAATGTAGACCGTAGGTCTGATGGAAACTTCTTTATGCTGTGTATCGTGTATTTAGGAATACTGCTGCGCCGTTTGGGATCCACATCAAAAAGGTCTTACGGGTAAACTCGAAAATGTACAGAGGCGCGCAGCAAGATTCGTTTTGAGCAGATATGGGAAAACGGATAGTGTCAATGAAATGATTAAGGAACTTGGTTGGGAAAAGTTAGAAGCAAGACGTAAAACCAAAAGGTTAGGGAATATGTATAAAACCGTAATAGGGAAGCATTCATTGAAAGAATTAAACAGTAGACTCCGGAAACCGGATTATTTAGGAAGGAATTATCACAATCATAAAGTTGGTGCTCTAAAACAAAAAACGGATGTCTGTAAATATTCTTTTCTAAATAGGGGAATAGTAGAATGGAACAATTTACCTGGGGAAGTGTTCGAACCTTTTCCTCAGACTGGGAATGTATTTGTAAATAGAATTAAAAGAGTTGTGTGATGTTAAATAAATTTTATCAATAATNTTTTCCGTTTATTTCATAAAAATTATTGCTTTCTCGAATCTTTATCAATATTTCACGACTAAAATAAAAATTTATAATCAGTTTCCTTGCTTTTTTCACTTTCCTCGATTCCGTAGAACCATCATCATAATTTCTAATTTAACTTCCATTATTACCATTACCAGTATTATCACAATTTCTAATTTAACTTTGTAAACGAAATTAAGTCTGCAAGGCATGAAATCGAACATAACGTGCATTTTTTATACAAACAGATTATGAGCTCCTGGGTTCGAACCCGAGCCTTCTCAGAGATAAGAACAGTTTTTGTGGGGCTTTTAACCTCGTAGAAACACAAAGCAGTTTATGTCACATCTCTACATCAAGCCGTTCCCGAAATACAGAGGGGGACAGACAAAAATAGAGATTTTGCTTTTTATATAATTTTACATAATATAATTTTGTTGATAGAAACATCAGGATTTTGTTAAGTCTTTGCAGAGCACCTCACTTATGTTCACGGCGCACTGATGTTTCGTGAAGCAACTGTTAAAAAACATTGGTCGTTGGATTTTACTGTTTATAGGTGACCGAAAACTCCACTCATACGGTTGAACACCTAATCAATTTGAAGAAATCTGTGGCTGACTACTAAAAATTGGTGATTTCAACATGATTCATTTATTATACAGACAAATTCAAAGTGATAGACAGCACGTGCAAAATATTACAAATTATAACAAGTATGAAGTTGTATCTTACCCAAAAATGTATATCATAATGGTAGCCTGCGTGATTCTGTAGAAAAATACGATGCGTTTGTCTGTTATCGTATTATATTTCAGCTTCTTGTAGCGAATAAAACCGCTTAAACGACCTGATATCCATTCCATCGTAGAGACGATGACGCCAAACTGATTCAAAATGAAGACCAAAATCTTCGACAACGGAGTTTTGCTTCTCGAGAAATACCTACTCCTTCGGGCAGATAAGAAACATTTTTCGCCGCAATGGGACGGGAGTACAAAATCTGCGGGATAACGCATCTTTTATATTTGCGCGCGCAAGAAACCTTCCCCCATGATTGTATAGCAAGGACTGAAAGGATCCCTTTCATCGAATGCTCCGCTGATTTGAACGAAATAATTTTTATGTTAGAGGCGGCGAAATGTAGTAAAAGTGAAACGGGGTTCGTGTAAATTGACCTTAGTTTATTTTTAATAAATAATTTTCTTTTCATAATTTTCAGCCATACCTCATTGTGGAATGAGTTGGTGAAGTGGTTAAAGTGTTGGATTTACACGTAAAGGACCCGGGTTCGAGGTGACATTATTCATTTCACTCTTATTTCTTCCATTGAATTTAATTTTTCATATAGCCGTATGTAATCACTCACTGACGGACGAAACTTCATTATTTGGATTAATGCTTACGATTGTAACAGCGACTCAGGCCTCGAAGACGTGCAGCAATAGGATAAAGGAGCCGTCATTCGCTGCAGATAAGATAAAGTCAAACCTTCACTCGTTTTTCCATGGCTCCTTTAGAATATTAACTCCCCCGAATAGCGGACTTGGTGAACATCTGGACAAAAACTTAAAAATGGGAAGGTACGGTCGCAAACCGTCGATAGGCAAGTGACCGTAAGGGTGCAATAACTTACGCAAGCTAAATTCCAGTGTTATATCAAACCTTATGGCTAGGGATATTTTAATTGTCACACCTTGCTAATTATTTAGCAAGGCGTGACAATACCTACACCTTTAAACGATATACGTACATTGCATTATTGGTCGGAAAATAATCGGGTCAGAAGAGCGAGTGAGCGTTTTCGCTTAGGCATCAATGAGAAGAACCGAAAAAAATAATCCATAAGCCAAAATAAGCCATAAGGTTTGAAATAACACTGGAATTTAGCTCGCTTAAGTTACTGCACCCTTTGTTTGATATATGCACGTAAAAATACCCCCTTATGGTATAAGAGCGAATAAACATGATGAAATTATTTTATCTGATACGAACGCATGCCCAAATAAAGTATGCATCTGTCTGAGTAAAAATGTGGAATTCAATCGGGAACCGCAGTGATATTTTCACACTTTGTTTGATATATAACACGTACAAATACCCCCTTATGGTATACTAGCGAGTAAACATGATAAAATTATTTTATCTGATACGAACGCATGCCCAAATAAAGTATACATCTGTCTGAGTAAAAATGTGCAATTCAATCGGGAACCGCAGTGATATTTTGTATATTATATACTCGGTTGTCGGTAAAAATATCATGGGAGAAAGTACTACGGAAAGGATGCCACAGATTTTTCGGAAAAACAATAGCATCGGATGATGATGAGCTTTTGAAGATAACTATTGGGAAACATTGCAATGCTTACGAGGTTAACCTTGAGGGAAAGAAACCCGGATGATCCGTAAATGGAAAAAGTGCCGGGAACCAGATATCCAGGGATTAGTTCCTATAATTTGTCCAAGCAAGATGATATCGCCCCATTTGGAGAATCGCAACCGTAGTTATATTGCAGAACATTTTAAGTTGGTGCAATAAGATAGAGCTGAAAGAAATTTGCAATTAGCAGAACTGTTGTAACTATTATGCAATCCTTTTCTTTCTCACAAAGATTTAGGCACTCTCGGACATTCTTCTTTCTTTCCGGAATTCGTAGCCGAGATCTCGAAATGTTCATTTTTTTAATTAAATGTTCTGTATTTCTCATTTTCCTCCATTTCCTTACTGCGTGATTACTTGTACTGCAATAGAATTTTGATTAGAATCGTTCACATTAAGTCGCAAAAAATGGATTTCATACTAATAATACCATTTTAAGTTAATCCCAATGCGTTGATAATGATACTCGAAAGTAATGTGAACAATTAATTCATTATGACAATTTACTATGTCAGCATGTAGAATATGCTTAATTAGTTAGTCACAATAACACAAATTGATTATATTTGTACTATTCCACGGCGGTTTTAATGTAGCACGACCGGGTTTCGACGTATTCACGTCATCATCAGGTGGCTCAGAAACTAAAACTGTTTTAGTTTCTGAGCCACCTGATGATGACGTGAATACGTCGAAACCCGGTCGTGCTACATTAAAACCGCTGTGGAATAGTNAAGTATGAAGTTGTATCTTACCCAAAAATGTATATCATAATGGTAGCCTGCGTGATTCTGTAGAAAAATACGATGCGTTTGTCTGTTATCGTATTATATTTCAGCTTCTTGTAGCGAATAAAACCGCTTAAACGACCTGATATCCATTCCATCGTAGAGACGATGACGCCAAACTGATTCAAAATGAAGACCAAAATCTTCGACAACGGAGTTTTGCTTCTCGAGAAATACCTACTCCTTCGGGCAGATAAGAAACATTTTTCGCCGCAATGGGACGGGAGTACAAAATCTGCGGGATAACGCATCTTTTATATTTGCGCGCGCAAGAAACCTTCCCCCATGATTGTATAGCAAGGACTGAAAGGATCCCTTTCATCGAATGCTCCGCTGATTTGAACGAAATAATTTTTATGTTAGAGGCGGCGAAATGTAGTAAAAGTGAAACGGGGTTCGTGTAAATTGACCTTAGTTTATTTTTAATAAATAATTTTCTTTTCATAATTTTCAGCCATACCTCATTGTGGAATGAGTTGGTGAAGTGGTTAAAGTGTTGGATTTACACGTAAAGGACCCGGGTTCGAGGTGACATTATTCATTTCACTCTTATTTCTTCCATTGAATTTAATTTTTCATATAGCCGTATGTAATCACTCACTGACGGACGAAACTTCATTATTTGGATTAATGCTTACGATTGTAACAGCGACTCAGGCCTCGAAGACGTGCAGCAATAGGATAAAGGAGCCGTCATTCGCTGCAGATAAGATAAAGTCAAACCTTCACTCGTTTTTCCATGGCTCCTTTAGAATATTAACTCCCCCGAATAGCGGACTTGGTGAACATCTGGACAAAAACTTAAAAATGGGAAGGTACGGTCGCAAACCGTCGATAGGCAAGTGACCGTAAGGGTGCAATAACTTACGCAAGCTAAATTCCAGTGTTATATCAAACCTTATGGCTAGGGATATTTTAATTGTCACACCTTGCTAATTATTTAGCAAGGCGTGACAATACCTACACCTTTAAACGATATACGTACATTGCATTATTGGTCGGAAAATAATCGGGTCAGAAGAGCGAGTGAGCGTTTTCGCTTAGGCATCAATGAGAAGAACCGAAAAAAATAATCCATAAGCCAAAATAAGCCATAAGGTTTGAAATAACACTGGAATTTAGCTCGCTTAAGTTACTGCACCCTTTGTTTGATATATGCACGTAAAAATACCCCCTTATGGTATAAGAGCGAATAAACATGATGAAATTATTTTATCTGATACGAACGCATGCCCAAATAAAGTATGCATCTGTCTGAGTAAAAATGTGGAATTCAATCGGGAACCGCAGTGATATTTTCACACTTTGTTTGATATATAACACGTACAAATACCCCCTTATGGCATACTAGCGAATAAACATGATAAAATTATTTTATCTGATACGAACGCATGCCCAAATAAAGTATACATCTGTCTGAGTAAAAATGTGGAATTCAATCGG
>KZ308155.1:24164-50002 GCA_000376725.2 Ladona fulva
TTAAAATTAATCTTGGTAAGCGATATTTGGTGGAATTCCATCTTCACAATAACACAAATTGATTATATTTGTACTATTCCACAGCGGTTTTAATGTAGCACGACCGGGTTTCGACGTATTCACGTCATCATCAGGTGGCTCAGAAACTAAAACTGTTTTAGTTTCTGAGCCACCTGATGATGACGTGAATACGTCGAAACCCGGTCGTGCTACATTAAAACCGCTGTGGAATAGTACAAATATAATCAATTTGTGTTATTGTGAAGATGGAATTCCACCAAATATCGCTTACCAAGATTAATTTTAATTAGTTATTATTAATGTTTTGTGACCACTGTAATATGGGGAAATAAGTCCTAAGTAATAATAAGGATGACTCTCCATAGAGATAAAATAGTGTTAAAGTGGGTTCAGGGGCAGTTGGTCGAAGGACAACTGGTCGATGGGACAACCCATCGCTGAGACATTTGGTCGAAAGACAATTCGTCGCTGAGACAACTTGTCGACAGAAGGGAATGTTGTTATTTATGATAATGTTGTCCCATCGACCAGGTGTCCTTCGACCAACTGACACCGAACCGTTCAAGTGATTTTATAAGCATTTTTTCATAAAAAGATAATGTCAAGGATATGGCCCCAATCTTTCTATTTCCCTCTTACTTTACAAAGTTATTTTCTTCTGCGCTCTCTTCTTTCGGTCCAAAGTTTTATTCATAAGAGTAACATACTAGACATGCACCGATGATTATAGAGAGTTCCCATTAAGGATAGAAATTAATAGGAATATAGAAATAATAACACTCACGGTACAGTCACCCTACCAGTTACAGAATATTGTCATTTCAAGATATCCAAAGGAATCTATCAAACCTGATTTTATTTTCTTCGTTTATAACTTCTATATTTCAAATCTCATTTTAAATTTGAACTGTGTTTCCTTCCTCATCTTGGCTTATTCAGTTTACAGATGAAATACACCAATCTAAAAAAATTACCTAATTAAAAACAGCAAAGAGAAATGAAAATTAGATAAATAATAATATGAGTATATACATAACGACCCCTGCAAGTTGCCAGTGGTGTAAGGCAAGGGGTATGAAAACACCGATATCCCTATAGCTGCTCTTAGCAATTCAAATGATCAGCGAAAAAACTACCTGAAGTAGCTATTTGTCCTGGTGTTTATCTCCTTGTAACGATTTTTCATTTTCTCTCGGAGCTCGCGAACATTGCGAACTAGAATAACAACATCAGCTATCTCGTCGATGACAACGGTACTGGTAAATTTTTCGATCAGCATCCTTCGCTATCTGGATAGATATTATGCATGAACTTTAATCATATATAGTCTCTTGTGATTTAATGTGAACATTTTCGAATCCTGGACTCTAAGAAAAAAGTAATTGACCTCCTGAGCAACTTTTTTAGATTCTGGCAATCTTTGCAAAGTTTCCCTTTTGAAATTTTCATCATTTATTTCCCTCATTCCTTATAGTGTGCATTACAATATACCTCTTTTGTCGAAAAACTCAAATTGCAAACATATCGAATAAACAAGTGGCTGAGAAGATTTTTGTTATTTATAAATTCAGAGGTTTTGTACTCGCACAGAAAATAAAATCAGTATTCTCTCAGAAACTTTCCCACTTGAAGTATCTTCCAGAGGAAATAAGATGAAAAATAGCTGGCGACTACTTTCTTCAATGCAATCCTTAATTCATTACTTCAGTGAAAAATATTCGACAGGAAGCTATTTGGGAATTGCCCTTGGGTTACTCGATAACAAATTGTCTTTCGAATTAGGAATAGAGAAGCCAAAGATATCTTTCATCACTATTTATCCAAATAAAAAATATCCATGCCCATTACACAAGGGAAAATTTTCAAAATTTAAAAGGCAAAACCATACTTTTACTAGAAATTCAAAGCATTAACTCTTCATCTTCAATTAAAAATTTCATTTCAAAAATATCTTTCACAGTCACCATTTGCTTAGACACTATTAAATTCCATTTTCATGTTATCACTTTCCTTTTCTCTTTTGTATGTTTTCCTGTACACAATAACAAATAACAATTTTTTGTTCAAATAAAATGGAAACCTTCTTTATTACTTTAAGATTTATGTATTTGCTATAATAGTATCATTAAAGCAATTGATTGTGAATCCAATGTTCATTCTGTGCATTCAACTGAGAGTTTTCCTTTATATTCACTTTTCAATAACAAAGGATTATTATATTCTGTAATATTTAATAACTGATATAATTTTTATTATCCTCTATGTTATAATTTCTTTCTTTCTTTCACTCTTACTAAATCTACATACTCTATACTCTATGTACATTTTTCACAATTTTCTTCTTTTTAAGAGTGTTTTTATTTTGATAAAGAATATCGGTTTCTTGCTCCACATATCTTTTCTTATTTCCTTTCTATTACCACCTTGACATGTTTAAAATCTGAATCATTTTTGTGTTTGATTCTGACAAGGGTTGAATAGAAGATGGGGCAGCCTAGTCTCAATATTGCCAAATATAGATGATGGCTTGGGGGCATAGGATAGCTTACTTTAAAGCCTAAGAGGGTAGAGGAAAAAAAAGGTTGGGAAACTCTGATTTCCATCATCTGCAAACCCCCCTTTGGTTTGGAGGCTCTTAATTGTTGAGGCCATACTATCCTTCCTTAGAGTCTCCTTCAAAGGCATCGACCTGAAAAAAGAAATCCTTTCTAATTGTTACACATATTCAGATATTCTACACAAGAAGTGTAGGTAACTATTTTGAAAACTCTATCCCTTTTTCTCTAACATAAACTTTACACTTAAGAGCAATAAATTTAGATCTGCTACTTTCTGCCAAAATATTCATCACCAAATCAAGAGTTTCAAAGGCATCAACCAAAGAATTATCATTCCTTTCAATTTTCTTAACATTGACATTACAAACTGACATGTTTGTTGGACAAAAACATTTAACTACTAATTAATCTTCCAATGTCATACATACATAACTGTTCTACCTTTCGGTAGGTCCATGTGCCCTAATATTCCCTATCCATAGCCTTTTCCTTCTTTACCTTGTAACTCACCTTTATGTCATCTAACATTTATTGCCTTTGCCTTCCCCTCTGTCTTTTCCTTTGCATTCTACCCTCTATTACATCCTTCAGCAATCCCTCTCCTCTCAATATTCAACCCACCCAACTCTTTTTCCGGCACTTAATTACTTTAATTAAAACCCTTTCGTCCTCAACCATTTCTAACAACTCTATGTTTGTTTTTCTATCCACCCAGCTCACCTTCTCCAGTCTACGCCACACCCACATCTCAAATGCCTCCAATCTTTTGATGTCCTCCTTTTGTAAGGTCCACGTTTCACACCCATACAGCAAAACACTCCATATCAAGGATTTTACCAACCTTTTCCTGATTCCTTTATCAAGACCCTTTGCCATCAATTTTTCAATTCCCTTTGCTTCATAAAAGCTTCCTTGGCCAATGCTACACGTTTTTGAACCTCATCTCCACACCTCCCATCCCAAGATAGAACACTACCCAAGTACGAGAATTTGTCTACCTGTTCTAGTTTTTCTCCATCCACCCTGATCATTAACTTAGCCTTCTTTCCCTTAGTGAACCTCATTACTTTAGTTTTACTTATGTTTATTTTCATTCCATATTCCATTGCCTTATCGTTTAGTGCATTTACTAGTATTTATAAATCCCTTTTGGAATCGCACACAATAGCTTTATCGTCTGCATATCTTACTGACTTTACCACTTTCCCTCCAACTATCACTCCTACAAACTACCAGGAACATAGTTCCCACCAGTTACGCTCTCTAAGTCATAGAAACATGCAAGCCCTTCCACCCTTGACAAGGTTGTAGTCCAGAGAAGGGCTTCCAATGTCAAAGAGTATTAAAAGATGTTGTGTCCTCTGCAGCGGCCATTGTCAGAGAAACTTATGCACTTGAATATAAAAATCTAAATCTAAGACTCTATACAAGATATCATATTAAAAAGGGGATAATGAATCTGTCTGTTTTAAAACATATATCTAGTATACCTCTTCCACAACTGACTCCTTCTGCTAAAAACAAAGAGAAATTACAAGATCAATAAATTGTCCTCCATGGCCGAAATCTTATAAGGTAGCATTATGTTTCAATGACTTTTAGCTTACTTTTGATGCTGAATATAATTGGAGCACAACTTAGAAATTATGCAATGAAAAATATTAAGAGTTTTTCAAAATTTAAGGTCCAAAATTCTGGACATTTTTAGGATTTTCCAGACTCCAGACACTTCACAGCAAGAGGAAAACAGTGGTCATGCCCATGGGTGCAGCCAGATCTTTTCCTTGGGGGGGGGATGAACATGAAGATTGTAACCAATTATCTCTTTAACTCCTTCAGTTTGCGATGCGATGTGAAATAATTGAATCTTACCATGAGAAAACAATGCTAATAAAGATATATTTTAAGTGTACAAGTATTTGTTAATGAGACCCTTGAGAAATTGGTTCTGAATGAAATATTAGAAGAGGGATCTTAAGTCCGTCAGTCTGCCCCTTGGGCGCGTGCCTGCTGAAGTCAATAATTTTGTTACTCATTGCAAAGAAGGAATCCTGAAAAACTTCCTCAATTTCGATACTCATGCTGAGATAGCGCCAAATATATTTCTCAGAAAAGAAAGGAAAGTGCACATTGAGCGTGAATTGGGTAATNCCCCCCCCCAGGTGCGTACCTGGTCATGCCTGGTATAATGAGGATGGTTGGCAGCCCTAAATCACTTTGCTTTTTACTTTTCTTATTTGCAAATACATTTTTCAATAGTTTCATTGCCAATTATCAACAAACAAAGTATTTTAAAACATTCATTGACATTAATCAGTTAAACGAAGTCATCGCATGCTGGTGGGAATTGTTTGCCTGGAGGACACAGAAAGTGGGTCTTGAGACCTTAAAGGTTGGGAAACACAGTTTTAAAGAAGAGGATATTTGGTAAAGTTCTAGTGGAATATATAATATAGATTAATCAAAAGTTAACAATGCTCTAAATTAAAAAGACAAGAAATCAGGGTTGAAAACGTTTTTTTTGCAAATTACTGAGAGGTGCTCCAAAATTGAATCTTCATATGGGCCCCCAAAGTTATCACCCCAGCAATGACCACTACAACATGTAAGCAGAGGCAATGGAGTCTGTTTACCATCAATACAACTATGTAAACTTAACTTTAACTTTTAAGCTATTTCCTGGAAAAATTATTGTTGTTAAACCCTAATTGGTGAGGTAATTTATCATCCGTGAAATATAGCAAGATTTAAGGATAAAGGAAAGGAAGGTAACTTAGTAGGTTGTAAAACCTACGAAAATCCCAAAGGAAAAACAAGTGTGAATCCCAGTCGTGTCGCTATTTTTCACACTTGTTTTTCCTATAGCAAGATTTATCAACCAATTTACCTCTAGCACTTGACTTTCTTCTTGTCAGGGTAATTACCAAAAAAAAGCTACACTAAAGCTGTTCAGTAATGTTTCAAGATCTTAAGCCACAAAAGATCATATTGCATTCCGGGAAAATAAGATCTTGGTTGCAAATAATACGCTGCCAAAGATTCTTGATGTGTAGGCCTTGGCTTCCAATGTTATATGCCTCCATTCAGCTCTTCCTTTTGCTTTCTCCTTCCATCTCCCAACCCTAATTGTCTTCCAGTTCTCTTCAATAAATTGTAGCCATCTTTTGTGTGGTCATCCTTTCCTCCTAGTCCCTTCCATCTTACTGTTAATAAACATTTTAGGCATTCTGTTCTCTTCCATCCTATCCACATGGTCCAACCATGACAGTCGTAGTGACTTGGATAACCTAACTATGTCCTTCTCTTCCAATATTTCATTAACTTCCCAGTTCATTGAGATTCTCCACTTTTCTCCTTCTTTTACTGGGCCATAGATTATCCTTACTATTTTCCTTACGAATCTTCTGAGAGTATCTTCGTCTTGTATGGATGGGACCCATGTCTCAACTCCATATAACCACTGGGCTTACCAATGTTTTATAAATTTTTAATTTAGTTTTCCTGGACAGAAGAGTTGATTTGAGGAGAGGTACATTTGCAAATTAAGCCTTGTTACCTTGCGTGATCCTTTGATTAATCTTGATCTCCTCAGCAATCTTATTTACATTATTTAGTACTACACTCAGGTAAGTACTCAATGGCGCTTCTTCTTCATCTTAAGTCACACTGTTATTCTTCTAGAATGTCTTCAGCATAGATACTTATTCATTTCAGGAGAATAATAGTGAAGATTTTATATACTACATTCAGTAACATAATGGCTCAATGGTTTTTGCAGTCCAGCTTATCGCCTTTTTAAATATTGGGAAAATCAATCCAATTCTCCAAACCTCTGGAGATTCCTCCAATTTCCAAATGCTACAGACCAGTTGGTATTTGACAATCAAAAATTTTAAGTTTTGAANTGTTCCGCTGATATCATAGGATTGATAAAGTGTTCCGCCGGAGGAGAAGTTTGGGAAACTCTATCTAGATCAGTTCATTCTGATGATTTCTTTTTGTTTGCAAACACGAAAAAATGGCTTGGGGAAAGTGATTCACATCAAACAAGGAAGTCATCGCCACAACAGAGGCCTATTTTGCAGAGTTCGACAAAACGTATTTTTGGATGGCTTGAAAAAGTTAGACTATCACTGGACTAAATGTATTGAGTTGAAAGGAGACTATATTAAGAAATGCATTTAAAAGAAGTTTTAAAAAATGCGTTTTCTCGCCTAACGCAGGTACTTATGCGTAATTAGTACTTTCTTATCTGCAGACAAACTGTGAAAATAAATCAGCCCTTTTCATCAGAATATAGTGAACTATGGTGGCAAGTTAACGATTATTTTTTCTCCAACATTGCAATTAGACGATGTAGGATTGTCAGCTGTCTTATTGAGATCCATTTTAAATAAGTAAAATCACAATAACAAAGTATAAATGTAAAATCTTAAAAGAGAATTTATAGAAGGTTCTGAAATTATGACCGAAATTTGAGTACAACCGATCACTTCAGAATCCCTCATCCAAAACACGCTAAAGTGTAGAATTACTAAATTACTTGCAGAATATTTAGCCGCCGTCGTTGATGCAGAAACACCACTAGCGGACTTACAGATTATATTACACAAGAAATATAATATATAGCACACAAAAAATGAATTACACACGTTAACTCTTTTATCTGCCGAAGCCTAATGTATTCGATCTGGCTTACATTGACTTAAGCTGCCGAATACAGATTTACCCCACGCTCTGGAAAACTTTTTCCGCATTTCTTATTTTTCTCTCGTGTGTCCAAAGTCGTCTGTAAACACAGATGTGCACTTTAAACTGTTAAGATCAAGTAATCCTTGGAAGAGTGTAAAGTGATGATATTACACAAGGCTCGTGCATCATCGTTAGGAGTGGCAACTCTCCGAATCATCACTCGACCAACTAGTCGATGCGTATCAGGGAAGACGTAATTCACGAAATGATTAGATCCCGATGACATAAGACTCAATGTTAATCAAGCAATAATTGAAATTAAATGACATAATGTAAAATCAGCAATATATGGTGCAAGATGTTGCCACACAGCCACGTCATCACAATCTTTCCTAATTTTAAGGAATAATATGCCTGAGAAGAAAAATCAAGTGTAAATATTTAGAAGTTATAAAGCATGCTCCTATAGTAATAATTTGTTTATTTCCAGAGATGTAAAAATTCCAAACTTTAAATTTTTTTCGAGCCATAACTTTTTGCGATTTTGCAACAAATTTTCTGCATAGTAGTCTCTCGTGCAATTTTTCTTATTATTTTTTGTAATAGAGCAACAAAAGTTATGTTAGAATACCAAGTTTTGTTTTCCTCAAAAAATATTGCCTGAGGTAACGTGTCCCAAATTTGATAAAAACTGATGTCGTACTGTAGAGGGCTGTGGTAGGGTGTCAAAAAAATGACTATATCTCAGCAAGTACATACATACATAAGTGTTCTACCTTTCGGTAGGTCCATGTGCCCTAATATTCCCTATTCATAGCCCTTTCCTTCGCTATCTGGTAACTTACCCCACCCTTTATGTCATCTAACATTTTTTGCCTTTGCCTTCCCCTCTGTCTTTTCCCTTGCATTCTACCCTCTATTACATTCTTCAGCAATCCCTCTCCTCTCAATATCTGACCCAACCATTTCTTTTGTCGGCGCTTAATTACTTCAATATCTCAGCAAGTATTGGATGTAAAACTTAGCCAATGTTCATTGAGAATATGAGTGAATGTCCATACAAAATTTCATTGAAATCTGTGATGGGTGAGAGGGGACCATTAATGGTCCCCCCAAGTGGACCAATTGGTTCACTTGACATTGAATGACCCCATCTTTCCATTGCCTCATTCTCCTCTCTAAGGACTGCCATTTTTGTTCTTGTTGAGTATACTTTTGGATGATATCCCTTGCTCATATATTTTACTGCTTGGTAGAAATTTCTGCTTTTGCTCTCATTGCTGAGTTCCTCTACAGTTTCTACCATATTTTTCAAATGCCCCTTTTCCTTTTTTTTCATAACTTATCAGCTTCTTTCCTGCTCTGTCTATATTTTTCCCTGGTTAACCTAGTCTCTCTTTGTAGCATGATGTATCTGTTCTTATTTTTCTCGTCTACTGCAGCTTTACACTCACTATCAAACCATTCTTCCTCCTTCTATGGTTTAACTTTGCCAATTGTATAATTTGCTGTTGATAAAAAGAGCCTTTTTAATTCTTATCCACTTCTTTTCAACAGGATATTGCTCTATCTCTCCCTCCACATTCCCGGCTAACTTTCTACTTAAATCTTCCTTGTATTTAGCAGCTTGCACAGGGTCCCATAAAATTTTTGTATTCCATTTCTGTCTTCTAGGGCCAAAAAATTCGCTCCCGTGGAGTTATAACCCTTAAAGTATGTATAGATGATCTGTAGCCTTCAGGCCAGATCTGGCCTGATTGCTATCTTTAAAGCCCATATGACACAGTCCAATATATAGTAGATTGGATTGTGTTCCACTTTCAGTGCATTTGGACACATTTTTAGAAACAATAAAGAGAAATACAATGAGATATAAGAATGATCTTTGATAAAAAAGCATTTAATAAGAAAATAAATGAAACACTGCCCTATATTTACATAGAAATACAAAAATGACTTCTGAATATTTACAGGCTAAGAAGAAGTAAGGATAAGAGAGCCATTGCAAATTTGGTCATATATATTGAACAAAAATCATTTTCTAACATTTCATACAACAAATTGAAAAACACATTTCTAATACATCCAACAAGCTAAGCTATTCTACTTTCATGGCAACACTACAGTGAGATTCTGTTATTAATAATAAAAAATGAAAAATAATTGACAAAATTATTAATAAAACACCACAAGTTTGGCAAACTTTTATAAAAAAAATTATTTTTTTACCCATTACGTTAGGCTACAAAGAAGCCAGCTGAAAAAATACTGCATGAGAATAAATCTTTAGGAACTGAACTATTACTTGAAGTAATAAAATTTTTTTTTAATTTCAAACAGATAAACATTCTTCCTTAGTACGTTCTAAAATAATTGNGTTCCAAAATAATTGACTAATTACATAACATTCCAATGAACAAAACCACTGAACTTTTCAGAATTAAACAAATTAAGTACATATGGAAGAAAACTTAACAGCTATAAAGAAAAAAGCTCAGCTTATGTGGCAAATTTCACATCAAGATAATAAACCAAGGAGTAGAAACAGAATTAATTTTATCATCAGGAAAAACAAACTACCAGTTATAGTATTTAAGAAACTTTCCAAATGAACAGTGAATAATGAAATAAGGAACTAAATTCATAGTTTTAAACTGATAAACTTCACCTTCTCATGGCAGACTACAAGAGGAAAATAAAAGTTTATAATTTCATATGAACTATATATCCAGGGAAGTATACAATCATGATGCATGAAAATATTCATTTCTGAACTACTCAAATATTTATCACAGTCAATTGTTCACAATCACAATCATCTATGTTTGGGATAGGGAAATCAAGATGGCACATTTCATAGAGATAGAAAATAAAAATAAAGGGATGACTATGATAAAGACATCAATTGATAATTTATAAATAAAACCAGAAACAAGAATTTAATAATGCATACAATATTTTCATAACAACCTGAAAGTAAAATTTTGGAAGAAAACATTGATCAGTTCCACAGAAAATCTATAGAAAAAGATATCTGAGAAACATGGAAACTGATTTGAATCTTGTTTTCTTAGCTTTTCACTAGTCCTTTTGCCTTATTAATGGGATTGGCTATGCTAAGAGCCATTTCAGATTTACGCTTTCTCTTTCCAACTGCTAACTTTTTCTTGGCTTCGATTTTCTTCTTCTGTATTTCCTCAGGAGTACATTTTAATGGCTGTGAAGCTGCTATTGCTTGACCTGCAATGACAAACAACACCAGGAGACTAAAATGCAGAATTCCATCTACCATATAATTTCATATAAGTTACATGGAACAAGATTAATTTGAAATATATAGCACCTTATTTGAGGGAAAAAAATTAAAATAAAACCTTCTTCACTTTAAAAAGTTCAGAGTCCAATTCTCTCTAAAGAATTACATACAAACACTGAAGTAATTCAACTACAAAATATCCTGTTGCTCCAAAAATATATCAAAATAACATTGCAGTTGTACCACTTCTTTAATTTTTATAATTGTTTTCATCTCACCTCTCTTGAACTACTGGAAGTTCTAGGAAATGCCATATTAGTATTGGAACCAATGAAGGGAAAACCCTGATATTCACCTCACCATGGTAGAGAGGGGGCAACGTATGTTAAACATATGACGAGGGACTGAGTATCTTCCAGGATAAGGAAACCTCTCTATGCCAAATGTCCTCGAAGGAAGGATGAGCTGGTATTGGGTTAGAGAACCCTTTTGCCCTCAAGATGAGAAATCACCTCCAAAGGCAGAAGAATTGTAAGGTCAATAGCATAGGATGGAGAAGACAACTGAACATCACTCCATTAAAGATCCAAAGGATTTCCACAGTAACAGCAGCTCCATGATGAATCACTCTTAAGTAAAACAATCCGGAAGTAAAATAGGATCTCTGGGTGGGGTCATCTAAAGAGAAATCAGCCAGCAAAAGGAAAGAATTGAGAATTGGGACGTAAAATCAATGCTACAGTGTGGAAAACTGGAACACGTGAAGGCAGAAATGGAAAGAAAGAGGGTAGACATGTTAGGTGTGTTAGGTCAGAGGTAAGGTGGCCAAAGAAAGGTGATTTGAGGAGAGGAGATTATAGAATTATCAACACAAGACTATCAGAAAATAGGTCGGGAGTCGCACGAGTAGCAATTATCATGAATAAAAATGTAGGTAGAAGAGTTAAAAGGATATAAGGAATTAAATGATAGAATTATACAAGTCAAAATAGTGACCAAGCTTAAGGATATGGTACTAGTCCAAATATATGCACCTACACCTAGTCACGAAAGTGACAAAGTTGAAAGATTGTACAACGACATAGAAGATGTGATAAAGGGTATTAAAGGAGACGAAAACTTGACTATTGTGGAATTAAGACATGAATGCCATTGAGGGTAAAGGATGAGTGAAATGCAGTGGGAGATTATGGGCTAAGGAAGAGGAACAAAAGAGGAGAGAGGCTGATTGAGTTCTGTGTTACAAATAGGCTATTTTTAGCAAATATGTTTTTCTGTCACCATGTTAGAAGACAGTATACATGGAAAATGCCTGGAGACAAGAATAGATTTCAAATTGATGACATAATGATTAAAAATAAGTTTAGAAATCAGTGCAAAGATTGCAGAAGTTATCCCTGAGTGGATGCAGATTGTGGTCATAATTTGGAGATGGCAAAATGTGTTCTAACTTTTAAAAGACTGCAGAACACTAAAGAGAGAAAATGGCAAATCACAAAAAGCAAATTATTAATTAATTACTGATAAACTACAGCATATGGATACATCTAAATTGTATCAACAGACATTAAATGAAAGAATGCACAAACATGAGGAGAACAGAAAATATTCATGAAGCATGGAAAAGAATGAAACAAGGTATATTTGAAACAGCTGAAGCTGAAACTAGAGACACAGCGGGACTGCAGTGAGTGATGAAAATGGCGGGCTCCCGGGTAGCCAAGCGGGCAACAAGATCGACTTTGGTGATAGCAGTCCCAGTTTTAAATCCCAGAGGGGGCCTACATGCAAAATGACCTAAGTTGTCAAAGTACTTTTATGAAAACGGTAAATTACTCTTTGATGAAAAACAAAAAGCAAGGAGGAGGTAAAGATATATTGAAACACTTAATGATGCAGAACTAATGGTAGAGGCAGTTATTGAAACAGATTTAGCATACGAGGAAGAAGGAATAAGTGAACCTCTTATAAGAGAAGAGTTGGACAAAGCTTTAAAATAACTAAAAGATAAAAAGGCCCAAGGAATTGATGGAATTCCTGCTGAACTAATAAAATATGGTGGAGAAATACAGAAAGAAGAACTTTTTCGACTAATTAATAGCATTTATGCGCAAAGAAGAATCCCACTCAATTTTGAGAAAAGTAAGATAGATCCAATCCCAAAGTTAAGTAAATCAAGTAAATGCAAACAGTACTGTACAATTAGTTTACTTACTCACACTTCTAAATTGCATAAAAGGATGGAACATGAACACTAATTTGGATTTAGAAAGGGTTGGGGTACAAGGGAATCAATATTAGCCCTAAGACTAGGGATACAAAGGATGGAAAAATTAAAGTACATTTCTGGGGTTTGTAGATAAAAAGAAAGCATTTAGTAACAGATTGGGGAAAGATGTTTGAAACATAAATTGGCTGATGTTGACCCACAAGATATGCAAAATACATAAAGGTATTAGACAGGATTGCGATCTTTCACCTGCATTATTTAACATGTACATACAGGATGCCATTAATAAAATTAACGATCTAAGCTATGGAGGAGTGGCAATACATGGAGAAAGAATTAATATGATATGCTTTGTGGATGACATTGCTGAAAATGAACAAGAGTTGAAGGTACAGTTGCAAATAATGGAAGACATCCTGAACAAAGAATATTGTTTAAAGACACATATTAGAAAAACTAAAATTATGGCATGTAGGAAATATGGACAGGATATTGTAAACGTATCATTAAATGGACTGAGGATAGAGGAAGAGTTCACCTATCTAGGTAGCAAGATCACTATGGATGGGTGGAATAGGAGAGATATTTTAAGTAGAATTGGACAAGCAAAGGGCACACAGCAAAAGGGCCAAAGAAATCAACCTGAAAACAAGAGTAAAGTTCCTAAATATTTGCATAAGGAACATAGCACTACACGGCTGCAAGACATGGAAAATAATGGTGAAAGAAAAGAAGAAGCTTGAATCATTCAAAATAAGGTGCCTTAGGAAAATGTTGAAAATACCATGGATTGGTAAGGTTAGTAATAGAAGAAGACAGACCACTGATGGTAACCATGCTTTTTGGTGGCATTGAAGTACTCCTTTATTGAACATTAAGGTTAGCAATGACGAGGTTCTATATAGAATCAGAGAAAAAGAAAAATATGGAATAATATGGTGAAAAGAATGTGAACTTATCTATCATATTCTGTGCCATGGAGGAATTGTGAAAAATTGGAAGGTTACATTGAGGGAAAAAGATGCAAAGGAAGACCAAGACTACAATTAATACAGAAAATTATAAATGACGCCCATTGCAATTCATTCATAAAAATTAAGGCACAACAGCAATTCATATGAAGAGCAGCTGCAAACCAATCCACAGATTGAAGACTGATGATGAATCGTTTCTAAATGTCTTCTTCAATACACCACTTGTGAGCTGAAATAACACCCATAGCATAATGTTAAGTTGCCTTTTTGCTGCATATGAATGCTTTTTGCATTGTGGTTTGTACATACACTATTTAATTTCAAACAGATTTAAACACAAAGCAAATCTGATTCAATGGAATAAATTAGTTTGTATTGAAAAACTGCTATTCATTGTGTTGGTGTAGACTTGCAAGATTATAATTAGGCTTATCATATGTCCCAAAATTTACTAGGACTGTCTCAGTCTTAACAAATGGTCAATAAATCTAATGCCAAGGTAAGGTAAAAACATGGAAAAAGCAATTAATGTAAAATATGAAAATGTAATCAACAGAAATCTTTTAAACACATATTTTCATAAAATAAGTACACTTTACATACTTAGTGTGCATTGAAAAGAACATAAAATTAACTCATACTAAATTTTACGGCAATATCCCAATTTCATTTAGGTTTTGACAGGATTTTATGAGTCCCTGGTTCTTACCATTGGAATATGTTAACCTTAGTCATAATACACAATAAAAAGTAATTACAGTAATACAAATAGAAAAATTAATTATTCTAGAAATAAATAGCTGATGGTCACAACCATGTAATCCGAAAGATAGTTCACAATGTGAATACAGAGCATGTAATTTCACATTAGGATAACTACTACGTAAAATGACATTCACTAAACATATAATCTGTCTGCAAGTATTCAGCCCAAAGGCTGATTGTGACCTCATCCCCTCCAACATCAGCTACAAAGAGCTAGGAGAGTTAAATGAGGCTTACTAGGCAAGATGAGGAGTGAAGTAGTTTGCCCTTGCTTGCCTCACTGAGCCAGAATGATATAAGCAGAACAAGACCATGTTAGTGAAGCACAATGAGAAATGCTTTTCGTAACATTAAATAAGGAGAAAGCTTATATTATGTTATTATTCAGTATAACTCATACCTCATTAGCTTTCATATAATAACAACCATGAACAAAACTGAGACAAGAGTACATAAAAGATACATTTTTCTCCATCACTTACCAAAAGACAAATGATAAATATTTCATTCATCAAGATATGGTAACAGGACCAAACATATAATAAAGAAAAAATTAAATCTTGTTAAGTCACTAAACATATGGTAGACTTTCAAATGATAAAATCTGCAAGTAAGCTTTCAAACTATACTTCTGCATAAGAAAGCACATATTCCCTGTCTAAACATTTGTACAACCATGATTACTGACTAATAGGAATTAGTACTTACTTTCAACTATATCCAAAAAGTTTAACACATCTGGTTGGATGATACTGTCATCCTCAAGCATTCCAAATGAATCACTATTTTTCACTGAAATTTCCCCAATCTTATCATTCTTTTCTGTAGCACCATTTGGAAAATCATTTCCTTCCATCCGGATAGCTTTGGTAGGAGAGGGACTTTTCTCAGTTTCCACAACCAGTTCAAGCATAATGTTGTCAAAAGAATCATCTCCAAACAATACTTCCTCCTCATTTGATTCTAACTTTCTTGTATCTGTAACCTCACTATTCCAAGAAACAACTCCACACCCCTCCTTTCCTAATGTCGACATAACTTCAGCTGACCTCCATATCTTTTCCATAGGAGTGTTTTTGATCACTGGACTCTTGGAGTTTCTCAAAGGACTACTGACACGTCTAGGAGATTTCACATAATCAGTGAATTTACTCATAGCATCAATCACCTTGCTGTTATTAGCAGGTGTGGAAATGGCTACTTTGTTATTTTCACTTTGAGCAAGTTTCTTACAACCCAGGAGCTGTTCTTCAATTTGTTGAGTGCACTTTATCATTTCATCTTCAATGGAATTGTCTTCCATTAAGATAGTGAAGTCACTTCTGTTCATGTCATTCTCTACATCAAGCTTTGGTACTTTGGGAAACTGGTGATTGGGTGGGAAAGATTTTAGGCTGGTCAATCCTTGGGTGATTTCCACAACTAATACATCCTGCGAAACAGCTTCCAGTGGCTTTTCTAGACAGTGTAAGTCATTTAAATTTGCATTTCCCTCTTCTCCTTTCTCTTTATGAATGACAGGAGCTTTTTCAGGGACATTATCCAAAGGTGCCTCTTTTGCAAGTTTTTCTTCTACCTCAGCTTTGGCTAAAACAGAAGAAATAAAACTGAGTATGATTCACTATATAAATTGAAAATAAACTTTCAACACAATATAAAATATACTTTAAATGATACAATCAATATCCTCATAAACTAAGGAAATTTTAAACCAAATAAAAGCTTCTAAATCATAACTAAGGTAAAAGGAAATTTGCTTTCTATTAATAACAAAATTTTTATAGATTAAATCTAAGGTAATCCTTAATTTAGCAAGCTAAATTATTGTTATGGTTAAGATTATGTATTTCAGCATGTTCCATTAAGGTTATAGTCAAGCAACTGTATTTTAGGGAGAAAAATGGAAAACTGTAATATTTGGCAGAATACCAAACTGGTCCAAAGGCATTTTTCTTTGAAGAAAATCGCACAGATAACCTAAAACCAAAAATTTTACATCTTGCTCATCCTGAAATGAAATTTCTTAGCGATGATTGGAAATCATAATCCAATATCAACAAATGATTAAACGGCATTTACATCCACTACAGAGTCAACTGCAGTGATAATTTTCTTGATTCAGGGGATTAACATTGAAAATCTTCTGAGGAGAGCTAAGAAAAACCCTGAGACTTGCACTACTACAAGTAGAGCATTGTCTTTCACCTAATCAGTGGAATTTAAGTATCGCGATTTGTTTTAAAAAAGAGGGAATTTTCTCCAACTTTTTAACTTTAATTTCTGATGATTACATACTAAAATCTGTTCAATTAAGTATCCTTAATTTAAATAAGACAAAATACATCTTTTTGTATTGGATTAGTTATATCACTCGCTTAACAAAGCGATGATTTTATTGAATATAAAATATGACGTTTAATCCCGATAAGAATTATCAAATTTACTTTGTTTGTTTGATTTTTATAATAAATAGAACCGAAACATAACGACAGAGTAACAGTTTAACACGCTAAAATGCTAATGATACGGTAAACAGAATTTAACACTCTAAGATACAGGATTATCAAATCTAAATCCTTTCAACAGATACAAGTCTACTCTTAAATCGATAAATATCCTTCATAAGTTACGATTTCTTTCCTTAAATTGTTCAAGGTGAACGGTTCTTTCCTCAGGACCAAAATAATAATATACCTTTAGCAGCATTAAGTTCTTCTTGTATAGATTTGAATTCTTCAGCCCACTTCGAAAGATTTTCCGAATAGTTGCGACGAATTATCTTTCTTTTAGGTTTCGGGGGTGTGTACTTACTCTCGGCTTTTGGAGTAGACTCTTTTCTCGCAATGATACCTGGGGAAAAATGTTTAAAAGATCAAAAAATGTAGAAAATTGCCATGGAACCATGCCAAATGTGGAAGAATCCACTGGCTGTGATTTAAAGGCATATAGAGAAGAGCTGATGATTTTTACTTTGAAATCATTAAATAATTAAAAATTAAACCTTACTTCATACTTGAAAATTTTAGTAAACAAGTTTTGCGTGACACTATAATAAAAACATAAATGGAACAAACGATAATGGGCAATTGCGTACATTTACGCGCTGATTCATCAGGAGACCTCCACCTCCAATAAACTCTTTGAGTTAAGTGTTCGCTCCATTCAGGGGAATCGACAGGACTTATATCATCAACAATATTTTGATTCACACGACGTGAAGCTGAAGTTTCAGGCGTGCTTTGATCCGGTATCGTGTTTTCTCCTGAAACGAATGAGTATTTTATGACATTCTTATGATAAATTTACAAAATTAAATCAATTAAATTCAATAATTTTACCTGTGCCACTTAAGGATAATTTTATTTGATTTCTTGATTTAGGAGTTCCTTCCATGACATTTTACCGGTAAACACAATCACATACTGAAATCCTCCATAGTTGTTTTGATCGTTTTGATTTTATATGGAACAGAGGAAGAACGAAACTCGTGTATGTTGATATCGTTGATATTATTGGATGGTGGACGTTCAACTAGGTAAACTGTGGTGTGCCAGCTCGGATTTCAAGAACCTGAAGATGATGAAAATAGAGTTGTACGATAAAATCTACGATTGCGTCAGTAAATATGCCTTATTTGACAGCAGGTCGTGCAGAAGTATGCTCAAGGAGAAGTTTCCTGAGTAAATTATCATTTAATATAATTTTGGCTGAGTATTGTTGTGTATCTTCCCTCAGGTTAACGTACAACATTTGGTTTAATTCTGATTTCAGGGTACCGGATTGTGCCTTAGGAGGAATAATGTCGTTATACTATCAGAGACAAATGAAATTCACCCTCAACAAAAAGTTGTCGAAAATCAATCAATTGTATACAAGGTAGGTAAAACATAAATAAACGCATCATTTACAAACTTGTAAAAAATGTACTCTTATGGTATTTGAATGGTAATATATCAATCCCGTATTTGTTGCCAATTACTTAAGTAATAAAATTAAATAATGCCGGCCTCGGTGGCGTAGTGGTCAGCGTGCTAGCCGAGTAACGACGAATGTCCCGGGTTCGTGTTCGTCTAGGTTAATTTTAAGAGTGGTCTCAATAGGCCAAAATTCGCCTAAATAAAGACATTATTATTATTAAGTATAAACCATGGTCCCATATAACTTCAGAAAAAGTTACAAAAAAGTACGCCGGTTTGTTTAGCCTTAAACTTAAAATATTACAGTTGCTGAATGGTTTTTGAATTTCCTTAATCAAAATCGTATTATTACTAGATACAAAAATGCTGTTGAAGCGGGCGAAAGACCTGGAATTCTGTTGAGAATGGCGCAAGAAATTGAAGTTTGCCCTTCACTTTTGGCAAGGGCCATCTTAGAGAAACATTTTGAAGCTAAGGATGAAAATGGTAAAGAAGGTAGGTTGCTACGTGAAAACTGAAGTTTCGACTGAGTGTTCGGAATAAATTTTAATCTTTGATTTTTAGTTTCTAGAAGCTACATATCAGGGTTGATGAAGGATGCAAACTTAATCAAAAATCACGTTTTATCTTACGAAGTATACTTGGTGAGTGTTCTCTGTCATTTGTTAACCTCTCTTTGACTACCATTTATTAACTTCAGTTTTCAGTGTCAGTGCCTTATTTTTCTTCAGTGTGTTCTCCACGATGAAGAATATGGACCGATTTCAAATGCCATTAATCAGTAAGTTTTGGAGTTAATATTCACATAGTTACTATCTGAGATACATTACCCATATTATCTTCTCTTAGTTGTTATTCAAAGCCATTTGCTTTTAATTGAAAAATTCGATTGAAGGTAAATGCAGATTTTTTAAAGGAAGCCACATAATAAAATATGTTCAATTTGAATCTTCCTGCAGCTCCATTGGTGTTGAATATGAGCTTAAACTTCAGAGGTTAGTGAGGGATCTGAAAATACCATTTCATGATGAAAATCACTTAAGGGCCTCAGGTTATGATAAGACACCAGATGTGAAGCTTGAAATACCTATAGGTATAGGACAATTCTTGATTTAGAAAATTCTGTTTCTTTTGTCTTAATCTCAATGAAATTGATGGGTATATATTCTCCTTCAGCTATTGATGGGTTCATTGTAAACTGGATTGAAAGCAAAGCATCATTTGGCGATGAAGAGAGTCACAAAGGTATTCTAAAGAAGCAGCTTTTAAGCTATGTAAATAGGTATGTTCATTTATCTGCCATTTTTAAATGCAGATGAGTTAGTAGTTATAAGGATTTAAATTGTGAATAATTATCAGCTGAGATATACAAAAAATTATTTCAATTGAGTATGTTGATTCTGGTGCATTGCATTGAATTAATATGCTACATAGAGAATATTTACACAATTGCTCTACCCACCAGATTCAATTGCATAATCTTTATTATCTAAAGCAGATTTTCTTTATTGTGTTTTTTTTTCAGATTTGGGTCTGGAATGGTCATTTATTGGTTTGGGTATGTTGATAGGATAACTCAAGATAATGGCAAACAAATCATCATTAGGAACAGCTTTCCTGCAGATGTGATATTAATGAACCCCAAATGCATTGATCCATCAGTCGATGAATACAATTTGTGAGATCAATACCTTCATTCTTATTTAGATCCTCCTCCTGCTTCTATTAATTCTGACTTTATAATGTACTAGAATAAATTATTTTTATAAGAAAATTGTATTTATTTCACATTAGCATACTTTAAAAAAGAAAGAATTTCCAGTTCACAAGTGATACTAATTCTTTCAAAGACAATTTTTCTAATCTGGTAAGCTTGCCTTATTTTTTTCAGACGTAAATCTAAAAGATATTTTGCCCTCAAAATCTATCCATGCCTACTCCATTAACTCTCAGCTATAGAACTAAGCTTTCCTGGTAGTTAAAGCTGTCTAGAAAATAATTCATCAAATTATGATTCTTCCTGTTCTCTCTATCTTTAATTTGTCAAACCCAAGAATAAACAGGTGTGAAAAATACAGGCAGTTATTATAACTCTCATTAGGTTAAATGCTTAGAACACCTGCCTGAAAAGTGGGAGATCTCAGTTTGAGTCCCAGTCATGTCGCTGTTCTTCACATCTGTTTATTCTTGGGTTTTATGGCACAGACCTCAATGTGCAAAGTTAGCACCTTATCTATTGAGATATCATGAGATTTATTAAAGATATTTTTAGCCTTAAAATTACTTGAGGTGGGTAATTAGATTCAAGATATTTACCAATAAGCCATACTGTTGTCAGAGTAACTATAGTCCAATTGTTCATTTAAATTAACTTCAGCATACTAATAAATGTCTTGAAGATGAAATAGAATATTTATTTATGGGCATTGCCCTTTACAAAAATTTAAAATAACAAGTAAGATATACTAAAAAGGGATATAAATGAGAAATAACAGATTATTTTTTTATGTGCATTCATATATGCTATATAGATACATATGATATACAAAGGTAACTTGTATTAATCTCATGAAGTCTAAAGACATATTTATACAAATTTCTTCCCTGTAATGTATATACATTTTTTTGGCTTTGTATATGACATACAACTGACTAGTATTTGAAGGTGATTAGAACCTAAGCCACATGAAGAATTAAAAAACTTGATAGAGCTTGTTGGCAAGTTATTTTACAGGATTATTCCATGCTAGAGAAGTCGGGTATCGCACTAGGATTCCAGAATTTCATGTGTAAATCTCTAAATTCTACCATTATCATGATTGTGGTTTGAGCAAATAGGATGAATTTAGAAAAACATTCTTAACATGGGATTCAACTCTTAGATTATTCCCAGTAGCTACATGCTTTTACTTCTCTTATTGATGATGTATCTTAAAGATGCAGCAAAAATTCAAAAAGCTATGAAACTATAAACAGCCTTCACAGAAATACTGGCATGTCCGTTTAGAACAGAGGATAGATAGAAAATGGAGTTCCCAAGAAGGTGTAACACCTATAACTGATTTTTCTTCAATGATGCAACCAATTGTGATAGCAGAGGTCTACCTCTGGAGTTCCAAGTCTATCACTGTGATAGAAGATCTCTGCATTCAAAGTGTTGAAATTGATATCAGACAATATTGGAATAGAAACAATATACATAGGGTTCCCCATTTTAAAAACAATTTCCAGCAAGAAAAAGATAAATGTCTGTTAAATAATTAATCGGTTTATTTCCAATCAACATATATTTGAGTAAATAAAAATTATAAACATATAAATAATCATAATGCAGTCCTCAAGCATTCTTCCTTCTAAGTTCACCTTATGCTTTATAGTAAGTGGCTCACCCTGATATAATTTGTGTAGTTATGATTTTAGATTTGTTGGACAATAAAACTAAGGATGAAACATTTTTACAGATTGTTTCATAAATAATTATTAAACATGGCACCTTACATGTGTATGATGCATGAAAGATATAACGTTAGAAAATTGGAAATATTTATATTTACACACTAAAAACTTGTTAGCTTGCACAGCACCAGGGTAGAGATTGTTGTAGATTATCTTCATTACTATATACCCTTGAGCCATGAAAGTACTGTGTTTCATTTAAGATTCTACAAAGGGAAAGAAATTAGCTAAAATACACAATGCATCAAAGCTTAAACTGCCTCTGAAACAGTGAAAGAAACTTATGCATCAGACTTATCAAATAGGAATGAACTGAAATAACAAGACGAATTACCTACTGATAAAAATATATATTTCGCTATTCTGTTCTGAACATTGATTAGCAACGGTTGCCTCGAGAGATCATTTTCATTCAATTTATCTACCAGCTAATGACTTAGATCAAATAACAGCTTTATCTTGCTTTTAACTGTTGCACTTGGCCATCAGAGCAGAATCAAGCATCCAAATAGGCATTGGTCATAAGACATTGACCAGGTAAATTCTTCCAAAAAAACCCATATTATTCTGACCATAAGCTGAGAGAATTATGCCATCTAAATATCCTATATAAGACATTCTATTACCATTAAACAATATGGAATTCTTTCAGAACTTTATTAGGGTAAAAATTTTATGATTAAAAGATTTAACATTGAGTCAGTTATAGGTAAGAACTTACCACATTATTGTGCATTATTTACATTTTGGCATGTTTTTAATCCATAAAATGCAATTATCATCTAAGATAATATTTATCATGACAAAAGACTAGAGAGCAAATATCAATGATTCCCCAAACATTTCCTTGATTGCAACTAATATAAAACTCCAAGAGATCTGCACAGTTCTTAAAATAACCCCTGAGCTTTCTGTTCCTGAATAAATATTCTCTTTCTAGTACCTAGTAGACTATAAATGAAAATGTTCAGGTTATAATGATAGAGATACTAAATCTTACAAAAATAATTTTTTTTCTGATTTCTTTTTCTGTAAAACTAAACATTTAGGTCCAAAAAACTTTACCGTTGAAAACATAACAAAAAAAATTGCCACCCTTAAAATATTTTCTACTGAGGTAGTTCTTTGCACATGATCACGCTTCCTGTTTAAACATAAAATAATTCAGCTCAATAAATAAGATTTTTCAACTTGGAAGAAAAATAACCATAACTTAAGTTAAAGTACCCTGATTACTAAGGGGACATCAACTTGATACAGGATTTAGAAACGATTTGGCTAAATTGCACTATTAGATACACTTACTGCACTTTTAGACATACTTAATACAAACTATGACCATCTCAGGGCACAACCTCAATGAGCAACTGCAATTATCTTTGGGACTGTTTGATAGTCAAATTCTGGGTTACTACAGAAAAAAGACAAAAAATTCACTTGGTGTATTTAATCCATATTATAAATTTCCAACTTAATAAGATGAAGTGAAAGGCTTTCCATCACTATAAAAATATTATTTAGTGCCTACTGACATTAGATTTAATTTACAGCACTGTTACATAGAATCTAAATGGGATAATTGTATGTAATTACATTTATCTTCATAATAAGACATGTTCAGAGAAAATAATTCAAAAATAGAAACTTCTGATAGTGCACAACCTTAATAAAGATATAACAGTAAACATACTGACAATGATTGGCAAAAGAATTTTCAATCTCTCAAACCTTCCTTAACTTTGAGTGTCCCTAAAAATACAATAATTACACATGCAGTTGTGGAGGCAATTATTTCGGAGTCACAAAAGTTAATAGTAACATCCAGATGAGTAGATATTTTCTTAAGAAATGAAATGTGGACGGAGAGATCATTACCTTGTACTTTGGTAATCAGTCATTTTATATGACTGTTTAAAATGCACAATATAATTTTGAATGCTTCACAAGGGTGTAGAATCTATGAAATACCCCAAAACACATTATCTAAATCCATATTTTGCAAGATTCTGGCTAAGTAATTGAGATCAATAAACATCCCATGATTAAAAAAACAAAGCAGTATAACAAAACTACCTGCATGATAAGATTTCTAGTAAAAATAAAATAACAAATCACAAAAATGTCAATGCTGCATTGATTGCCAAAAATGTGACAATTGGAATGATTGAAATGCATAACATGAATAGTTTTCTCTATGGTCTTCCTTGCATTGACATTTAAAATAAGAGTAACAATAATATAGAATCTTTGAAATTTTCAAAAATTTTCAAACACCCATTATAATTTTTAAAATTCCAAGTAATATTACTGCTTGGCTCCTGAGCACACTTCTTGTCTGATGATTTGCTTCATCCCTACAGACTGTCCAGCATGTCTAGCAGATACATGTTGGGGACTAACTGAATTCAAGGACAGCCATTTCTTCACTAATTTCTTGTCATAATTAGATGATACTGGAACAAATGAGCTAATTATGTGATACAAGACAGGATTCCATTTCAGCTTTGGCCTTGCAATAACTGCTTACCCATAATTAACACTAATAAAAATCAACATGAAGAATTTTATGCTTGTAAAACAGAAATATAAGAAAGGCTCATGCTAATACACAATAAAAATTTCCACAGCCCTAGTTATCAGGCAGCAGACTTCCAACTTCTGAAGCCAAGTACACAATCACAATATTTCTTTTTCTTCTTATGACAAGTATTACCTAGAAGTCATACAACCTTTAGCAAAATTCTCACGATATTCAGTCATCCAAATGCTGCTGTGATTCACTCTAGGCTGAAATGAGAAATTTCATTTTCGGATATCTCATCTTCATTGAAATACTTGCTCACCATTCGATTTGACAGGAGTAACTTACCAGAGAAGGCAGCGAAGCTGATTTTTGTTTCATCTTCTCTTCGTGACGGCTTTTTTCCAAATCAGTCTTCCGTCTCAATGCCATTGCAGCAGTACGATGTACCTGAATTTTAAGCTGAATATTAAAATGTTTCTAAATACTAAATATTAAAATGCTTTGCAACCTTTCTAATGCATCATCACCACCTTTAAGGCAAGTAAATACTTGAAAAGGGTTATCTTTCATTAATACTGAATAATAACAAAATGATGTGGATTTAAATGTATTGATTAATTTAATTTATTCATTAATCCTACATATTTTTATTACATTTCTCAACTAATAATTATGCTAGCAACACAGATTTATTCCACTGATAATGGTTGCAGTGCTAGCAACCAAAACATCAGTACTGTTCCACAAAACCACCTGCTTTGTATCCTGAGAAGACTTCCTTTAGCAGACCACTCACAGGAAGTCTCAAGTTTTACCTTAATGATGACTATTTTCTAAATAGTAAATGCCATCATAACTTATATCTCTCCACTAAAAAATAATTTTGTTAAATAGTTCTGATGTATTTAAGTCAATAGACAAAAGAGTCTCCTTCACCGAATGTCAACGTCTGAGATCCATAGTGTTACTAGAACAAGATCAACTATAAATCATTCTTCAGCTCAGCTATCGATGCTAATCATATTACCATACTGTGCATTAATCATATTATCTTATTAATGTGGAATCATCTTAGTCTGTTAGTCTAAGATGATTAGTCTAGTTGTTAGACTGAAAGATAACTTAATTCTGCTGCTGACAGTGACTTACAATTATATCTTCTAAGTAACAGCCAGTAATCTGAACAAAAACATTTAACCTTTTACATCAGTGAATAGAATTATTTTTAACTCAGAAGAAAATTTAGGATGAGCAAAATATGCTACACGAACGTAAAAAAATAAACTTGGCAACAGAAAAATTTTTAATTTCCTAGTAACACTAAGAAAAAAAAATGACTCCCTTAAAAAAAATATGCATGAAGTAATACCGCTAAGTTAGGGTATAGGTGGGACCAATGAATATTGCATATGTCAAAATTGGGGTACAACTTTACACATATATAT
>KZ308155.1:50010-76426 GCA_000376725.2 Ladona fulva
ATATATATATATATATATCACATTCAATTTAATAAGGACCATGGAATAACAAAATTGCCAGTTTTAAAGAAAAATAATAGCCATCTTGCAATTATCATGTCCTTGTCTGGTGGGATTGAAGAGTCAGATTTTTCAGTATTGTTTTGATGGATCATCTCTATGTGCTCAGTTCAATTGTTGTCAGATCCTATGTGAATAGTTGTTGACATCATCACCTCCAATTTCCATTAGAGGTGATGATGTCAACAAGGTGTATTATTCACATAGGATATTATTGACAACATATTCTAACATATGACCAACATGATCGGTTTCTGGTGATATTTCTGTCTTGTGTTTGAAGAAGTATGGACAAAGTTTCTCCCCCAAGAGGAAAATCAAGACGAATACAACCCCATTATTACATAAATTGAGCATTACTGTACTTTCAAAAGTGATAAATATGAAAAATAAATGTGAAAGTTATAGGTTGTTATAGGTTTTATGCATCAAATTCCTACAGTAAAGACCACAATAGATGAATTCCTTTGGTATCTTCCAAAAGCAATATTAAAACTGCACTTAATATAATTTGGAAGGATCGATTTTAATTTATCACTTTATTTTGGGAATTTAATAAAAAAATAACATTTTATCTCCTAATCTCTCTTACCAAGCATCAACAAAGATACCTAAAATCAAAGGGTATAAAATTGAATGCATGATTTCGTTGGTTCACCACTAAAGTATTCTACATTCTCAGCTTATATCTGTACTTTCCAAATTGGGAAAGCCAATTTCCTGATCCAATGTCAAACATTAATGACACCGATTCTAATTAGATGAAAATAATACCAAATTAAAGCTGAGAATAAAAAATTTTTTCTTCTCTTAATTTATCATATCACCAAGGCAGCTTCATATTTGGGAAACTATTTGTTCTAATTCTAATAGAAAAAGCCAACTGATAACAAAAATATGTTGATTTTGGTAAAGAAGCAACACAAGTTTTAACTTAAATTTACTGCATAATTGATGATTTAAAAGTTTATTTTGAATACATGAAATAAACCACTATGAAGTTTACATACCTCAAATGCTAATCCTATGATTCACCATGAGTGATATGAGTGTCGATTTGAGTGTTAGAGGAAGGACTATATTTAAGACATGAGATCGGCCCTTCATCATAAATGGGCTGTGATGAAGTTGAGCCTTCATTTAGATTTTGAACTTTCTCTTTTGACTTGCCAGAACTTGCTTTCAGAGCAGCTTTCTTTTCATTGTAGATGTTCTGGTAAACAGTCAGTGCTTCCATAACACTACTACTGACCTCGGCAAATCTAGCCTCATCTGGGTCCATTTTTCGAAGGGCAGTCATTGCCGCTTCTATGTGCCTGAATGCCTTCCCCAACTTCTTCACCGTAAAATCTTTAGGTGGCTCAACCTTTGGTGCAGAATTAAAAACACAATAATTATTTTCTGATTCTTTCACTCTTTGTGCTTGCAGCTCCATCAACTCCTCATTGGATAACTCTTTTGAATGTGATTCAAGGAACATTTTCACGTCATGGATCTCAAGATAGAGATCTGCCTGATGAGCAAGCATGAGCACTTTGGCAGCAACTTCATCTAAGGAATCCACTTGCTCCTTTCGGACAACAACAAGCTGGGGACACAGCTTCCTCCAAACACCATTCATATTAGTTGCATCCAAATCTTCCCAAGCTGCCGAAATATTTACTATAGCATTTTGAAAGTTAAACGTCTTCAAGAAACCTTCCAATGTACTTCCATCCTCCTTATCTCTAGCCTGAATGACTTCAGACAAAATTCTGCACAGATAGTAAGCCTTGTATTTCTCTATCACCTCTTCAAACAATGGATGCAGCATAGAACTTATCCTTGGTGGCATATAAACAACTTTGATTTGAGGATGAAAACTATCTAAATTAAGAGGATGACTTACAGCACTATCTAAAATAAAAAGAATATTGAAGGGAATTCCCTTATCTTGTGAATACCCTTCTAACTGTGGGATGAGGTGATGCCAGAACCATGCTTCAAATATGTTACTTGTGATACTAGAACTGGAGTCAGTCATCCAAACAACTGGAAGAGAATCCCTCTCGACCTTGATCAGATCTTGGTCTTCAGGACGAGACACAAGAAGAGGTTTGAGTTTGAGATCTCCTGCTGAATTTCCACCTAATAACACAGTCACATAACTTTCGTCTTGCAAATAGTCCGATTTGAGCTTTTCATAATCACCCATCCAAGCATGTTCCGGCAATCTCTTCCACAATAAGGTGGTCTCATAAAGATTAAATACTTGTTCAGGCAAGTAGCCACCTTCCGTCACAATACCTGCAAATAAGTCAGGTAAATCTACGGAATTCTGGTTGGCTGAATGGTCCACTTCGATGGAAACTTCTGATTCACGCAAATTTGCTCGAGCTTTAAAGCGAATATACCATCCATTACTAGCTATGAAACTTCCCTCAGTTTCTCCCTTTTTCGCCTTCAAGTCCTCGTATAGGCTTTTAGCCTTTTTCCGAATCGAAATCCGGCTAACGGGTATACACCGCTGATTTTGCTCTTCTATCCACATGATTAAATGTTTTTCCATTTCGTATAACACACCGGATCGTGGTTTAGTAATAACAGTGGACATCATAGGCGCAGATCCTTTAGCATGCTCTTTTATGCGCTCCTTATCTTTGGCAATAGTATTGACTGTGGAAGTTGCTAAACCAAAAGAACGGGCTACCGAAGCCAGCGATTCACCACTTTCGTACCGTTTCACAATATTAATTTTGTTCTCTAAAGTAATTGCTCGTCGTTTCTTTTTGGTAACTGTGAATAATAACTCACTACTTCTTTTGTCAGACATGATTGGAAACTTAACAACACTTACAAGTATGTATGTAAATGGAATAACTAGCCCAAATAAATAATAATACAATTTGCCACAATTAAATTTTTAAAAAGACTGTAGATAACCACAGACGTCGTACGCATTGTTCGCACTTACGTAAGGTTTGAGAACCGGAAACCTGTACGTAAGTCGGAAGTAAGAGAACGCAAACTGACACTTGACAAAAAATAAACTGTTATCAACATATTGAGCTGGCACAAGATAATGCAACATATAAAATAAGTATAAGCGTTTTTAATTAACTAACACGTAGTTGAAGACTGATTTACGTAAGTCAGCAAAGGTCTGCAAATCAATCCAAATTATACAAAATAGTGCAGGAATTATTACTTTGATCATTCGAGTACGAACAGATATAAAGTCGATTCAACCAAAATTCAAATTAATTACTTGAGTAATAACAATCTAAAAGGATGAGATATGTCTGAATAAATTTGTGAAACCTAAACCTTGAATTCAAAGTTACCAAATGTGGAAACCCTTTATCTTTCATTGACTCGTACGATCTCGCTCTCATAAGAGAAACTGTCTGAAATAATTGTAAAATGACCGTTACTTTATTTTACCGCAATGAAATCAATTATCTGCCGAAACAAGACGAAAAATTGCGAGCTTTCGATGTAAATAAATCAGTCACTATGTAGTTAAAATATAAAATACCTCTTTCTGAGGGGCTAAAACGTTGAATGTTTTCATTTCTCCGACATTCTTTGTCTCGTTGTTCCAACCATAAGGGAAAAAAAGGCTGCTCATTTCTTGACATCTCTGTAATTTCCTGGTGGTTAAATTTTGGCAAGTAATGGGTGCAGGCGGTGCAGGTGCATTCCTTCTGCAACGTTTCTTCATCGACGGAATACATTCGTTCCTCTTTAACATCACCAATCTTTTCTCGTCCTCTGGTTTTGAAAAATTACTCTTCGAAGTCGAAATATTGCCCGAGTGAGAAGAAGCTCTATAATATTTTCAATAACACAATATCAAATTTTCGAAAATGAAAAATTTTAAGTGCTATAAATAGTCACGTAAAATATTTAAAAATTGGTATTCACCTAATGGGAGCTGTGATCCACTTTGGAGTTTGAGTTTTGGCTTCTCGGTAAGTAACTGCAGGGACACCTGCAGCTTTAAATTCCTTTTCAAATTCAGATGATGTATGTTTCTTCCCATTTTTTTCAGGACTAAGGAAAATAAAACCCAAATAATTACAGAAAAATAAAGTAACATTATTCTTTGATACTTACTACTGAACGACTAATTCACACGATAGTAAACGAAATATTCTAAATTTAATTAACGAATATTTATCATTTTAACTAGCGAACGAACAATGAAATAAAAACAATCTACGATAAAATATTCCAAAACGGTGCTTCTAACGAAGAAAGGAAGGCAACCTCCTAACAATGAATGTATTACAGGGTGAAACGCAAATTTAACTTTCATCTGCATGGGTAAGCTGTGGTGGGTGAATTTACCTTTTGTTGTTCCCCGTTCCATCAAACTTTACCCGGGTTGCAAGACAGGCTTCACAATCGCAAGTCTCGCTAGATATCTGGAAATCCCAGTAATGATCTGCTAAATTCATCGCTCGCCGACTTTCTCTAAAGGAAAAAGTTCCGTTATATTAAAAAAATCTTAATTGCTTGGTTTACAAAAAAGGCGACGACATACCGAAACTTTATGTTGTCCAGCCATATTTTTTTTGACAATTCCTCGTTAGGAAAGTAAAATTTTATCTTGTACTCAGTGTTTCTGTGAACCATTTTCGAAAAATGGTCATATAATTCATATATCTGGGTTTAGGGAATATTTGCCCGATTAAAATTATTACTTGACAGGCAATCAATCAGAAAATGGACGATGCGAACTTTGAACCACTGTTTTCTAACGTCCTTTCGCCACAAAACTAGTTTACACTTTTTATTCCTAAAAAAATGCTTCACGACGCTTGTCGTACCAAGCTTGTTTAGACCGGTTTCATTCTAATTTCGTTACTTTGTTTTTACGTCTTGACTTATGCGTAATGTTTTGATGAGATTGATACTCTGGAAGTAAAGAGTTCTAACATTGGATTGTCTATCGTGAAAGTACAATTCAACAGAAATGAAAACACGTTTGCTCAAGGTATATATTGCGTAATCCGCATAGCTTGTACTGAATTCCAACTGCGGATCTTTTAAGTGGAGTAGAGCCTACTCTCGTTCACCTGTGTTTAGAGAACATCCTAGGTATCCAATAATGTCTGCAATGTACCATTATTTGTTGAGAATGGCCGTTTACACTCTGTAAAATAAGTTGTATTTAATTTTTCCAACGTAAAAGCTGTAACTATCGCTGAACGATTGGCATTCGGGAAGCCTTGGAAATTAGAGCGACTTTTTTCGTCGATGTAAAGTAACGCTGACTGTTCCACCTGCGTTCGCTCATTGCGCGACGTTCGGATGCAAGTGAATGTTTATAAATAATTTTTAGAAGAATTTTCATATTTCCAGAATGTCTGACGCCTCTACACGTACTCATACTCCCGAACCTGTTAAAAAATTGATGCAGCTACAAATAGAACGCCTGAAAAAAGAGGTAATATATTGCATAAAATTTTGCCAAAACCTTCGTTGATTTTTCATTTCGCTCTAAATTTATGTTAAACGGGGAAATGGTTTATTATTAGAGAATAGAGAAAACTGTGAGTGTTAGATATATTGCAAGAGATTAGTAACAGAATCTGTTGTCCCAGGATGATGAAGAGCAGTGGATATCGGGAGAAGAATTGTATACAGAAGGAAGCAGTGATGAAGACGACACAGCCACACGCATTAAGAGAAAAGGTCGCGAAGAAAGATCTCGTATGCACAGAAAAATCAAGGATGTAAGAGAAAGAGCTGATTTAGTCTCGGTGAAAGGAAGACATTCTCACAAGAGAGATACGCATTTTAGCGACAGTCACAAGAAATCACCATTGAGCAGCCCCTCTTCCAAAGAAAAGGCTCGGCACCAAGAATCAACGGGAACTGAAAATGTAAAAAAGGATGTTATAGAAGGTGCAGCTAGGCTGGCAGAAATTGAGACCGATGAGGGGGCAAAGGCTGATGTGAAAGAAGAAGCTGGCGCACTGGATGAAGCTGCTGGAGGAGGCGATCTTCCTGAGCCTGAAATTTCATGGAGACCCAAAAGAGGAAGTATCAAGCTTCCTAGTTTAAATTACGAAGGTAGGCTAGAGATGGTTCCTAATGCTCATACTCAGTAGAGTATTACCACAAGAAATGATTGTAAATTAAAGAATTTACGAATATATTTATCTAGGAGATAGGATGGTAATTTTGAAAACTATATTTAAGGTACTAAGTTGTCCATCCAAGTTTGGCAGCTACTCATGTGAGATAGTTTTGCCAGAATTAAGAGATTGTTCATAAAGGTTTTCTTATATGATGAGAGAAGATTATTGGTGTATGGGGTCCATTTAGGAATTGTTGATCAGTTGAAGATATTTTGTGTACCGAATACTGCTTACATTTAAATAGGGGCCTTAAGCTACATTTTATATTGCATTTATGAGTCAGTGTATTGCATTTGTTACCAAAAATTGTATGTAAAAATGCTGACTCCACTGTGTCTGTGATTGTATATTATTGGCAAGATTTTATAGAAAAAGTATGCTAGAAATTATCCATGAATTAATTTATTTTTAAAATTAGTCTTCAAAAAAACAGAAATTTTAGAAAAGAGAAAATACATTTCCTTTCTCTTGCATATCTAGGTATCTATAACAATTCATTTGTTCTAAAAATGTAATAGAATTAATTTATTTTTCACAGTATTTTTTAGTAGTAGATAAGCAGTTATTTAATCAGGCATGAAAGAATCAAACTTTTAAATCTTTTGTTATGTAAGCTTCAGTGTTAACATCATATAGCATTAACATTGTATTTCTTTNATATCATATATAATATATTTAATAAGAAATTTGTTTTGTATAAGCAGTCCGAATTTACTTTCCTTGCACTTTGCTGAACATTTTGATACCAATCACTTCGCAGATATCTTGATTTTTATCAATTATTACTAATTTCGTAAATTTGCTATTCAGAAATCGAAGATTTGGATTTGCCTTTGGGTGTCTCATTGAGAGGCAGGGCCATAAAATTGAGAAAGGACAAGAACAGGGAAGAAAGAGCAGATCAAACGTAGAAATAAGTTTTTCCCGCAGTCCTCTTAGAAGAACGTAGAAGTACATTTCCCGCAGCTGACGGGTTAAAATACAAATGCAGAAAAAAGTTTGGTCAATTCTTAAATGAGATGTGTTCAATATAACATTTAAAATACCTAGTCTCTTATAGATTATTATGTCTTATATATCAAAATAATCTAAATAAATATAGATTAAGTAAGGTTTGATAACAACCATTTATTTTTCACAGTATTTTTTAGTAGTAGATAAGCAGTTATTTAATCAGGCATGAAAGAATCAAACTTTTAAATCTTTTGTTATGTAAGCTTCAGTGTTAACATCATATAGCATTAACATTGTATTTCTTTTCTCAAAATAGCTCCCTTTCATTCTCTACCCATCATTTCCCATCCCATTGTATTGATCAAACTGGTGGTTGACATCCATTGATTTTCTGTCATCTGTTATATTATTTATTTTTCCCTATGTCCTTCTTCAGGACAATGGCTGTCCTTATGAGTTTACATTCGTCATCTTCTGTGTAACTAACTTTCTTCTTAGTAATTAATGAAGAGCAACAGTGTTTTTAAAAAATGCAAGAAAAAAATCAGAAAATTTAGTTTCTTGCTAAATTAACTATTGTTGGAGATAAGGAATGGTGTTGGTTTCAACATGTTATCACATATCTGAGGATTTGTGTCAACAGTGATCTATTACATTTGCTTACAAATTTTATGGAGTGTTATGGATGAATTGTGAAAAAAATCTTTTAGTGATGAGTGTTTGACAGGTCAATGGAAAATTTACCAATTTTACCCAGTACAAATGAAAGTTTTGCAAATGAAGGAAGATTTGAGGAGGTACTATCTGGAGCAGTGAAGTTTTGCACTAAGGGAAAAACTAAATCTTCCAATGGTACAAATTTCATCTTAAGGAATATTCAGGTGGACATGCTCTTTGTAACCTATTGCTTTTTGTACGATTATTCATTTGGCTTTATTATACTTCATAACTTACCAGTGGTGTAGCCAGGTGGGGTCCGGATCCCCCCCTTAGGTCTGACTTTAGGTGGAAGGAGGATTCAGTTGTGAGAAATTTGCCTACAAAGAGAGCTTGCAATTTGCAGGTTAAAAAAAATTGAGCCCCTTCCCCTAAGGGATTTCTGGCTACACCCCTGCTACTTATATATTACCTTAATTATATGAGTGATTAGCTGATAAAGAGGTTTTTGAGGATATGATTCTATCATGATCTTCTTTTCTGCCCTAATTTTATAACTCGATGTTCCAATAACAAAGGGTTGAACAAATAAGTAAGCTGTTTACCATAAACGCTGTTAGAATGTCCTAATTTTAGGTATATTTAGGTTTTCAATAATTCAGTATAGAGCTTCTGCAGGTTGTGGGATACCTACAAATTGCCTGATTTACAAGTATAGTGTTTGCTTTTAATTGAATTTATGAGGGAAGATCTAACTTTAACTCAGTTGATAGAAATAGAACTGAGTACTGAAAGTTCAAGGATGAAAGAGCATATTTTACTTTTCAGTTCACCCATAACCAGTTTTTACATGTATCTGCTTTCTTATTTAATATGCCAAAATAGTATGCTACTATATTCTGGTTATTTTGAAATAAAATCCTTGAGTTATTAGGTGATCTATAATATGGGTATTAATAAGTATGTCAATGAAATATTTCAAATGTTAACAATGTGAATGTTTTTTATGCAAGATCCAGTGGAAAACTGATCCTCCTAAGTTATACAGGTTATCATGTTTGCAGCTTACTTTATATTGATCAGTCCTGCCAACTTTTTTTAACAAATTGTATTTTGAACCTTGTTTTATTTTTTAAATTACATCCTAGTCTTGTATCTGAAAGGTTCCTAATGTTCTAGATTAAATGTACCTAAATATTTAGAAATCTGAATTATACATCAGCTTCCTGATTTGAACTTTTTGAGTTGCACTCTTAGGTTTGACAGTATTAGTTTTCTTTGAAAAACTTGAGCTATATTTATTTATTTTAAGATTTTATTTTTATTGATTATTTTCTTATAAAGAGCTAATTTATGGAAATTATTCTTGCATTGTAAATTTTCAATAATTTGTATCACTGTTGTTAGCCTGTGTTATGCTGTGTATCTTTAGAAATGTAAAACAGCAATAAATTTAATTGATAAGGAACCTTGTTAATAATTTTATCAATGACTATTTTTAATCAAAGATTTTAGTATCCTTAATTTTTATCATTAGTTGCTGGTATTGAGAAAAAATCCAAAATATCCCTTCAACTAATTGTGGTTAATTTTCTACTTAAATTGCAATAATTTGTACATTGAGCTCTAGTCTTTTAATTCCTCTGTGAAAATTAGACTTTTGTTTTCAGTTGGTGTCAAGGAAAAAAAATGATGAATTAGCTGGTTTATTCCTAACTGAATTTGAGAAAAAGAGATTAGAGGAAATTTTAAAGGATGAGCCAAGAGTGAAGTGTAAGAAAATTGCAAATATTAATAATTTGAAAGTGTTATTGAATCCTTACAAATTAAGTAAGATGAGTGAATCACATGTTGCTGAGATAAATATGAAACTCAAGGTAAGAGGAAATTTATTTATTCCTGCACTGTTGACTTATGCACACTTTGTACTGTATCTTCAGTAGACCTTGAAGGATCTTACTTAGTAATGATGACTCTTATTAACACTGAACAGCTCTTAAATCCAAATGCAAACTGTTGTGAAGATATGAATTCACCTATTCAATGCAAGTATAAAACTATAATTAAACAGAATGGTGATGATCTAAAATCGATAAATTTGAGGAGCTTGGAGACCTTAAGAAGTATTAATATTAAGCTGTCAAAAATGAAGTTTGCAGATAAAAGGGTAGGAACTGCATGTCATAACATGCAAGTTATCTATAGCATGTTTGCACTTATTCTAGTTAAACCAATTACATGTTAGTACAATGAAATAATTATTAGTTTGTGTTAGCAAATGTCCAATTTTTTCAGAATTGTGTCCCTCCTAATCTTAAATATATCTTCTTCACAAAATTATGCTGACAGCGGAAGGTATTTTGATAGTTCATGGAAAGATTATTAAACATAAATACATAAGAAAATAGATCATTTTATTCTAATCACATAATTCTTATTACCTTTCAAAAGTGAGTAAAATTTGATCTTAACCCTTTAGCTGTGGGACCCTCAGATTTTTCTACATCTGTGTGCGGGAGAAAAGTAAAAGGAGTACTGGAGGCGCAGGCAGATCCTAGCAGATAGTTATCCCTTATAATCCGGGTCGATATTTTTCCTATGGGTGTGGTCAGTGGTTATTGTTTAGAAATTATGGTTGGTATCATATATAATATATTTAATAAGAAATTTGTTTTGTATAAGCAGTCCGAATTTACTTTCCTTGCACTTTACTGGTCATTTTCATACCAAACACTACGCAGATATCTTGATTTTTATCAATTATTACTAATTTCGTAAATTTGCTATTCAGAAATCGAAGATTTGGATTTGCCTTTGGGTGTCTCATTGAGAGGCAGGGCCATAAAATTGAGAAAGGACAAGAACAGGGAAGAAAGAGCAGATCAAACGTAGAAATAAGTTTTTCCCGCAGTCCTCTTAGAAGAACGTAGAAGTACATTTCCCGCAGCTGACGGGTTAAAATACAAATGCAGAAAAAAGTTTGGTCAATTCTTAAATGAGATGTGTTCAATATAACATTTAAAATACCTAGTCTCTTATAGATTATTATGTCTTATATATCAAAATAATCTAAATAAATATAGATTAAGTAAGGTTTGATAACAACCATAATCTGTTAAGTGTGGAGAATTAAAATAACTCAAGGAATATAAATTTTCTTTAAAAATTGAAAGGTCAACCAAGACATAAGCGCATACAGTAATTAAGATATTGGTAAATAATACATAAGTCATAGAGAAAGAATTAGTGTAATGAAAATTATATGCTGGTAATATATGTACTCGTATGTACCTCAGCAGGAATTACCTTTTCTTTCTGCATGATTTCTGAATGTTAGTTTTTCTTAATTATTGCACTATTCTTCATTATTTGATACAAAGAATGGTTATCCCAACAAAAATTATTAAATTAATTCAAGATGTTAATGTTTTTGATAATGTATAGGCATGAAAAATGTTCTCCAATATTGAGAAAAATTTTTGGTACTTCTCACATGGTTAGTGTCTGTACATAAGCAAGCATTCCCTCCATAGACCTACATTTCATTCTAATTTTCATCTGGTTTCTTAAAATGGTGCATCAAATCTATTTTTCTGTTGTTTTGTTTTCATTGCTATCAATGTCCTTTCTATTCTGAAGAAATGCAAGGAAATGATTAGACATTTCCTTAGATGACTAATGTGCCTAATGATTCATTGAGGAAATTTACACCTTGTCACTAAATAAGGAAACCTTATACACTAATTGAAGGTAAAAACCCAAACGTAAACTGGCATGGAGAAAGTCTAGCAAGACCAGAATTCTAACCCAAATCTTCCACTGTCAGGTGGCTGCTCTATCAATTAAGCAGTCTTTTAGAGCATACTCAATACCTATTTTCTGGTTTTGGTCCTGGTCTCGTCAGACCATTTTCATGGCAGTTTAGCCTGGTTTTCTTGGATGCATGCCTTATGATGTAAGATCAATACAAATCCTGTCATTAAAGATTAAAACCTCACTCAAGTACAGCTTGCTGTTTTAGTCAATTGTCATAATTAAAGTATATTACTTTGTGACAATGCATCCCAGTTGTAAACCTGCATGAATAAAATTTATCAGGTCTTGGAAATGATAGTGTAGCTTGTTATTTCAGTTCACTCCACAATCTTAAAATATTTTCCAAAATAAGTTAATGTCATTCAACTTCTCATTAGATCCAATTAGCTCTGAGTGATATTTTATTCCTCCACATGTCTCTGAGCCTGATAAAATCAATGTTATACTCGTAATAATTTTCACAGCTTAGTTAATGGAAATTTCTTCAGTAATAAAAATTAGTCTATCATTTGGTTTTTATGAATAAAGATTTCAATCAAATATATGCAGAGTAGAACTACTCTTATTTAGAAAATATCTCGTGAATCAGTTACCTGTTATGACCTAAATATTACCAGTATGTGGAAAATATCAAAATGCTTTTTTTATTTTAGCCTGTGATCCCAGTTCCTGAGGGTGTTGCTAAAAAATTAGTCCAAAACTGCCAGATTTCTTCCAGTAGCATTCAGGAAACCTCCAAAGTATACCAGAGAAGATCTCTGAGGGTATCTTTACCTAATCTGAATTCTAGAAGTGATAGTGGAAACAGTATTCTAAGTAAGATTAGCTTTGATGAAGAAAAAGTTCATAAGGTTTTGCAAGATACAAAAGATAGACTTCCTTTTTTTCAGTATCGTTACTATGCAAAATAAACCATTATGCTTACCTTAGTCCAAAGGGAAATTAAAATTTACTTCATGAAATGTGGATGTTCGTGAAATAATATTGAGCTTATAAGAAATTTGCAAAGTAAAAATATTTAAAATTCTTGAAGTATATTTTTGTAAAGTGTGCATTTGCTCTCTGAGGTTTCAAAGTTAGTGAATACTATAACTTATGGAGACCAAAATGTATATGTATGTACATAAAAAATTGTTCCTGTTTCTAAATTTTGAAAGTAAAATAATATATTTCTGAGAAATAGTTAAAATAAAAAATAATGAAGTAATTACTATAGTAATTTTCTACTTATAATCGATCATAAAATTTAATTCACACATTAAGGCTTTGATTTAAAAGTCATAAGGTGGCCATTCAATGATAAGGCAGCAAGTTGAGTCATACATGGACTGAAGGCAACATCCATCACAGCATCTGGAAAGCTGCTTATGGTGTGGAGATAGTTCTCACATTTCCTTGTATCATAAATGTAAACCTATGAATAAAGAAGCAGAAGATATCTTTTCAAATATCTGGATATCACCAATAACTAAAATAGGGAAGAATTAGAGAAAAATGGCTCACTTGTTTATCTTCAGAGCATGCAGCTACGAATCGGCAGCAAGGACTGATATTAACACCTGAGGCATATACTTTACTCAAATGTCTGTCATACTTTTGAATACACCTAAGCATTGAAAACGCCAAAAAAATATTATATTTCATTTGTTAGTGGAAGCTGCATCATTATACAGAAAATAAAATCTTTAAAATGAGATGTATCAATTAAAAGCAATCACCACAAACCAAAGGTGGTTACACAAATGCCACAATCTAAAGAGAATCGCAATGATGATTTGATAAAATATTGGTAGCATGTAATATATTAAGTTTTTTTTTGAAACCTAATTACCAAAGATGACAATCTTTTTTAAGATCAAAAGTTACCTATCATGGAACTCAAATTGCATAAAAGTCATTCATGAATAATTTCATACAATGGCCATCTTACATTATTAAATTCTGATCGGCATCCTTTGGTGTTAATTGACTTCAAACGAGAATGTTCCATACACTCTTAATTATATATCAGACGTCTTTCTAAATTTAAATGTTTTATTTGCTGTGAAGTCACGATTTCTAGATACTATCATTTTATAACTTAGGAAAGAAATTTTCGATTCTTTCGTTATCATCACATTACTCAAGTTTTACTACATCCTCGTTTAGAGGTAAATGTGATGCCATAGAAATAAATACACGCCGATAACGTAAAAACGGATCTACGATAGAAAAATCTTAACTCGTGAGAAAAAGTCATAGTTGGTCATGATGTGGTAAACGAACACTTCAGTCGAGACTATACCTCACCTTGCCGAGAAACGAAATATCGCGGCGTTTTGCTAACAACCCGGAAGATTTCTACTATCTATTTTTATGGTGTTTACCACTTAACGGATAAGGTGCTATTGATGAGCAAGTGTCGTTCGTGGTCATGATCAAATCACTTCAACCCAGTAGGGAGAAAAATCCCAGTTAACATCATTCCTTATCAGGATAAACTCACACTTCCATTAAAAGCCAACTACAACCTTGAATTCTCAAAGTTGATTCTATTTAACTTTAAAGACTAGGTATTTATTCGCCGTAAAGTTTACAGATATTTAAGAATTTGGACTCTGCAGCCATTATATTCCGCTAATAATATAACCGTAGCCATTCCGTAAATGTTTGAAGAAAGGACTCAGTTGTAATATATTTTCAGAGAAAGTTAGTGATTTCAGAAATACTCTGAAGGTTAAACGGCGACGTTAATCTTGAACCATTTTCACTGAATCAAATTATATAATTTCTTCAAATCATATAATAGTTCTCGTATATATAGAATATATGAAATAGGCTAGATTAGGAAATAGATAAGAGTAGAACACGAGTGAACAAATAATCAGAAAACACGAATAATCCAAATGTTCACTTTTATGTCGTATAATGTTCATAATTTACGTAAATAATTCAAATTATTATGTGCATTATTAACAATTTAAATTATTATTATTTAAATATAGGTAATTATTATTATGTGCCCACATAGTCCGTTATTTTCGATTGTTTCATGGGCTCATTAAGAGTTTTCTTCACCCGAACGCGCATCTTTTTAGCAACGAAACTATCATTGTAGTCCTATGTAAGAAAAAAATTACAAGGATTAAGGAAAGGCGTAAATACTTGGCACGGTAAAGACGTGCGGCTAAATACCAAGGAATAACAAGTGTGAAAATAGCGACATGACTGGTATTGTAGTTCAGTGGTTAGAATACCTGCCCGGAAAGTGGGAGACCTGGATTCGAGTCCCAGTCATGTAGCTATTGTTCACACTTGTTATTCCTTGGCAAAAACTTCGTTAAATAAGGTGAATTTAAGTGGCAATACGATTTTACGTAAGTCCTGCTTATATTATAACGCGGAAATACTTCTTTTATTTTCTCTAATAGAATTTTTGTAAAAGAGACCGCGGAAGACATTAACGAAGAGTGAAAAATCATGCACGGATAACCGGGAGTTCACTGTAAGTATCCGAAAATCGCCCCCCCCCCTTGGCGAGTTCAGAAAACACCTTCAAATATATACATTTTTAAATCTTTATTAGATTAACTTGATTATACTGGAAAATGATTTGAGATCTTATTATAGGTAGACTAAAATGAACGTAAAAGAAAAAATTGTATATGATTATGAAGCTTATCAATTAAAGTATATTCTGACCTTGGAATATTGGAAATTTTATGGTTCAGTAATTTATTGTAGCATGAATAAGTTGAGTAAGCTCACTTACTTTGGTGTCCTTAAATCCCATAGTTTAGCCCCATCTTTAATTGAAGCACTTAAGAATAAATTGTAAGCACTAGGGGTATGAGCAGGTATTCTAGGACAAGTGGAACCTGTTAACTGCACCAATCTATGTGGAGGACGATGCACATGAGCCTCTTTAAAGGTGCAAAGAAAGCTTTCATGATTCAAATCATAAACTATGATATCCCTGTTAGAGCAACCAGCCATGACAAGATCTTCATAGAATACACAGAACTCTATTAAGGAATGTACTGTATATATAGGCATCTTAATCAATGATTCTCAACCAGGGGTTAACACACCCTTGGATTTTCATAAGTTATGTTCTAGGGGTTCACAGGTTTGTGAGCAACAATCTTAATACAAATTTAAACACTTTTATAAAGAATTTAATTTTAGCTTATACTTCAAATTTATTACTGGGTTAAGATTACAATCCTACTACCACACATAAGATAGAAAAAATATGTTGTATAATTTACAACAAAAAAGAGGGCTATCGCACAACATGAGAATATTAGAGTCTTAGAAGGCAAGAAGGTTGAGAAACACTAGCCTTAATAATTTATTTTACAACTGGAATGAATCCTAAAAGAATAGAGTCTTGCTAAGGAATTAGTTTATTTAAATTCATAATGAATCATGGTTAGCCTAAAGCTATCTGAGAACCATAAACTATGATAATTTAGGCACATTCATACTTTATCATAATCATACAAGCACCCATGGGTGCTTGTATGATTAGTATACATAAGAATATGTATAATATACATAAGAGTATGCATACTCTTATGTATGCACAAATGAATTAGATATATACCCATCTTTATTATTATGCATTTCATGTAATATCAAGATCAAGGGTTGGGATAAGTCGTTAGGATTCAGGAGTTTGACTTACATTTGTAAAGTTAAACTTTAAAGTTGTACAAATGAAAATGAATTTAAACACAATGCAAAGGTAGGTCTAATATTTCCTATATTATTTTCACAAGTCATGAATGAGACTGGGGGAGGTAAATTATTTAAGTGAGTGCATTTATTTCAGAAAAGGATAAGGCTGCAAGGAATGCCTGGAAAGGCTACATGTGGTCCGAAGGTCTTCATGTTCCTCGCCTTCGATCAAAACCATACTTATCAGGGGATAGCACACACTTTTTTTTCCAAAAGTTCAGGGCTGATATTCTACCTACATGTTATACAAGTGTACTACTTTTTTTATTTAAACTCAGATTAATAAAACTCATTTACCAATCTTTTTGTATTTTTTCAGCATCTTAAAATAAATCTAATTTTTAATAGCTGTATAATGCTATAAGACCTAATACATTTGCACACTGAGTCATCTAAATAAGTTTTTTGGAGTATAAAGTATTGGAGTTCCAATAATTTTAAATTTAATTTAATTATTTTTCCTAAATTTCTTTCTTTAAACCATGGTGTGTTAAATGCAAACAAATACGATTATTTAGATTTTTTAAATTGATCTAAGAAAGATATAAAACTAATTAGTAGCAGTCAAAGAAATTCTCAGCTTATTAAATCATGCCATTCCAGGAGGACTAGAGTTTTATAAATTACCAAATAATGATGATTTGATTTTCTCACTTTATCATTACATTGCAAAAAGAGAAGAGGATGTATCCTTCACTGATGATCTGAGATTTCAAATAAGTTTACTAAGTTAACATACATGTTAAGTGATGAAAAAAGTAACTCTCTGAACTCTAAAGAGTTAATGTAAGCTGATAATCTTCATCAGAAGAATTTCATACCACAAACTTCCTTAAACTATATAGGTAATACATCGCACTGTAGAATGTACACTTATGATCAGGGCCATATTATACCATAGACCATCAACTCCCAAACTTTCATAACCATACCCTTTAAAAGCCTCTTTCTACTCCTCTTTCCTTGAATTGTATGCTTAAAGCATACAAATATATTTAAGAAACATGTATTTCGTATGAATTTTTAGATTCAAAAGTAAGAATTAAAGTAAAAAAATTGAAAAATTTGTCACTTTTAGTTAGAGATGGTATACATTCATTCAACCTGCATTCACACAGCTTTTTTGCTTCATCTAATTCATATTCTTCCATTCTCAGTAAACTTTTCAGTATTGAGTATTTTATGCTTAAGTTCTAATATTAAATTACATTCATTCTATTGAACATAACAGCCTTTGTTATGGCTACATTTATTCTCAGATTTATCTCAATCAAAATAATATAAAAGACTAAATAAAGGATACAGGAATGAAACTGATTAGCTGCAGTAAAACAAGTAACATGTTGAGTAGGAAAGGGTATCCTTTTCACCCTATGATATCTATTGCCTTCTGGTTGCCTAGGAAAAAATCAAAATATGTTTAATTTATCCTTTCACTTAAAATTTCAAGATGAGAAAAAATGATTACCAATTACTTCCAGGTTTTCTCTGGTGAAGAAAGTGAATGCATAAGTCAATCTGATCCTTTCTTGCCATTAAAATGAATTTATCCAGGTAAAAGAAACTAGCCTGTCTTATAGGTATTTTGTTGGAGTCCTTTCTGTAAACTGATGTTGACTTACTTTCTGCATCAATTTTTAGAATGCAATGCCGATTTCTCCAGTCCCAAACTCTGACAGTAGAGTCAGAAGAGCTGCTTATCTAAATTGACAATGACAATGAACTCAACTATTTTATCATTCAGCAAATAATGGTCAATCATACAATAGTGAAAGAAGAAGTATCCAGTCATTTTATGTCATTCAATTATTTAATAATATTTTTGACTGAAATAATCTTTCTTCACTTACCAGCCATTCTGAATTTAAATTAAAAGATAATGAATTTATCGATGAATCGTGACCGGCCAGATTGATGCTTCTGTTCAGTTGCAGTCTCTCAGATGGGAGAACACATACTTGAGATGATATAGAACTGCATGCAATAGATTCACCATCCTCTTAAATGGAAAACAAAGGCACAAGGATGAGGGAAAGTAAGTATCCTAGTATGTTAAAACAAGGGCATTAAAACCCAATGACAAACAAAGTGAAAAATATTAACATCTCAAACCCAGATATCTCAATTTTTAGGACAGGTATTTTAACAACTAAACTACCATGCCAAGTCAATTCCACTATTTTAAAAGGATGATTTTTAAGGAAGACAGGTAGGATAGTATCAATCACTGACAGAGGTTTTCATGGAGAATAACCCCAGAATTAGCCACCTGTTAAGCAATGGATGAGGAAATCCATACAAAGGAAATACACAAAGATGAAGGAAAGGAAGTAACTTAGCATGTATTGGTGTTCACCTTAAAAAACCATGAGCCAAGTGTTATAGTTACTGTGGTCAGAATACCTACCTGGAAAGGGAGGGGTCAAAAAGGGGATCAAGTCCTAGTAGTATTGATAGTTTTTGCTTCTGTGTATCCTTAGGAAAAGATTATTAGATAACATGTAAGTGACATGAGAACATGCAAGAATGTACCTATTAATCTATCCTTGATATCAATCAGAAGCTAACTGTCATACCACCTGTAATACCTTTCTAGATGTGAACAGTAAATGAAAAGAAGATATTGAATATAATTTTCTTCGTATAAGAACTAATCTTATTTCTTGGAAGACTTGGTATTAGTGATTTGTAGGTAGTATATCAAATCACTTAATGAGTTGACTGTATGCATTCTATTCATGATCATTTGGTGAGTTTCATATTCCCATGTTTTACTACATCATATTTAATATTTACACAGTACCATTACTATTGTTGTTCCATCTTCTGTACAAAAATTACCTTATATTTGGGCCTTTGGTAAATTGGAATTTCATCTAAATGGTATTTTACTTTTCTACAAGGATATTGTCTATTTTGATTACTATAGACAAATCTGTTTGTCATCCTTTGAATACAAATTTTTGAAGGAAAAATGGTAAACTCAACCTATACCTGAGAGAGGTACTTATATTTAGTTCAATAAAAATGCATTTTGAGGTGTGAGTTATTTTTAAATGGATTTATATTAGAAACTTAATGAATGTAAGCAACAAAATTTCTTTAACATTTAAACTGTCATTTATACAAGTATATATGTCAAGTTATTATTTGAGCTGATCTCTGCCATTCCTTCATTTTTATGATTTTTTCCTATAAGATCATTCCCAAAACTTTATTATTTAAATTTTTTTCTTTCCTCAATCTCAAAATATCTTCTTCCAATAAATTATGATGATACATGTTATTTAACCTTTCCATCATCACCAAAATGCCATTTATCATATAACATTATTCATTATATCATATCATAATTTGTATGTATACACCCTCAGTCTCCTCCTTTTCATAGGTTAAACTTGACATTAAGATTATCCTCTTTAAAACATATCATTAAGGTTATCAGAGAGTGAAAAAGAACCTGTTAATGTCATCCTGCCATGTCAAAGAGAATTCGAGATAATTACAGAAACAATAAACCCTAATACCATATTTTCTGGTAAATAACATGCACCTACTAGATAATATGCATTTCAAAATTGTTATTTTGTTGACGAGAATGTTTTTTCACTATTGTAATATTTATGATAATTACTCTTTTATTTTGAATGGAATTATTTGATTACATTAACATTTACAATATGTTGGTTGAAATAAAATTGCCCTAGTACGTGAGTACATACTCCGTGACTTCCACGATAGATGACACGTGTTGTTTAGTCATTTGTTTCCGAGTTCAATATTCAATGAAACGAGATTTTCTGTTGTATATCACACACTATTATTTTTATCATTTTTCTATATTTTTTGTATAGATAACACACAGGTTATCTACCAGAAAATATGGTAATATAAAAGTAGTAATGGCTATGTTAAACAGGAAAGGTGAATGTTATAACATTCACCTTCCATGTATCACCATTAAATATATTTAATGGTGATACATGGAAAATTCCAAGTACATCATAAGAACTCTTCAGGAAAAAACCATTACCTGAATATGCTAATCTGCCAGAAATTCCAGATGTCTTACAAATTAGGATGTTGCTCTCCATGTGCACAGGAGGTCCACAATTCAAAGCATTCTTCTCATGATTGATATGGTTTTTGTGAAAAACGTTTGTGATTTTCTTTGATTTAAAATGATTGTTTCTTGTCTCATTTGTTATAGGACTGAACATCTTTACCCTAGGCCCTTTACCATATCCTGATGATTTTACCTTAGCTACATTATTCAGCCCAGGTTTTGATATTTCATGGGCATATGAGTGTTTTTCACTTAATTTAACATTGTAAGAAAGAGGAGATTTGTTGCACAAAGGAGACCTGTATGTGAAAGTTTACAAATTTAGATTCACTAATATTTTTAAATCATTTTATATATCTGTATTGCAAAATTTTATATATACTTACCTTGAGAGAAGGGAAATGTGTGCACCACATTTAATTGAGGGAAATTTGTGAAACTGACTCTCAGATTTCTTGTAAGATAGCTTAAAACAGTATAACTTTTTCTGTGAAGATGCATTTTTGATATAGCATTGTATGTTTTGAGTTGACTCACCAGTCAAAATTATATACTCTATTAAATAGGACATAGCAGATGGCAGGGGATCAAAAATCCTTTGATCTAATGAAATTAATAGGAAGATAAGTCCAAATTGAGATTTCATAAAGTTATCATGCAAATATGCCATGCATTAAACATCTCTAAATTCAAACCCAAGGATATGCTAAAATCTTGATATATAATTTCTTAATGTGCTCTGAAAGAGCAGTTAGGTCAATAAAACTTCTGAGGCAATATGATCAACTGTACTAAAATAATGGTGGATAGCCATATAAGTATAGTTAAAAATTCTGTATGAATATGGTTGACATCACACAGAAATACAAAAGTTTGAATCATGCTAATCATGAATTTTGCAAAAGAGAGAGCAAAATGGTGACAAATAATAAAGCAGAGAAACTAAAAAGGTCTTTCCTCTAGATCAAGCAACTGACAAAAACTGTTGATGAGCTGATACTATGACTAAAGGCAAAAACAACATCACTTTAGAGTAACTATTTGCAAACATCCAACATTGTCTCTATGCTGCGATGGCACTTCATTAAAAAACTTGAAAACATAAGATTTACAAGCAGTAATTATCTTAGGATCAGGAATTTAAAGTATGATATTATTTCTTCTTCTCTAAGGAAAAGGTAGAATATCTTGAATGATCAATGTTAAAAATAAAGATAAACATAATATACTTAGTTACATATTATGCCACCATTAAATATCAATGTATTAAATGTTTTCAGTATTAGCTGGGACACTAAAGGGAGCAGCAGAGATGGTCAAGAGGAGGGTATCAGAGCCCCATGTTTGAGAGAGTTCCAATTTTAGAAAATAATTTGGTCATTTTGTAGTGTAAACAGCACAACTGCCAAAATTTTGTCAAGTCAAACATCACATCAATTTCATTAATAAAATATTACTCATCAAATGGTCAAAGGAAGCAGAGAAAGGGGCCCCATGGAAATTTGCACCCAGCCCTCTTTTGTAGAAGACTGGGTCTGGGAGGCAGTATATGGTAATGAACGTTATAATGTCAATTGACTAAGACAGAATGAGTTTTTCTCTTGGATGGAAACCAAAAAGTTTACCTGAAAATGGTATTAATCCAAGACAATCACAGGACTTCAGACTGTGTATTATTACACCAAGATTGCAAGCACTAACAAGAATAGAACCAAGGGAAGTGATAGAAGCCAGCATTTCTTTTGCTGTATATATTTTGCTGTCAGTATTGGAAGCATCATTATTCTTGCTAGTTCTATCTTCAGAGAATATGCTTGCACTGTAAACCATACAGCCATTACTAACCCACTGCTCTTCTGACTTAGCTAGATATTTTTGGATCAAGTGAGAGAGTTTTGAAATTAAAAATTTTTTTGCTGAATAAGATTCAAACTCCATTTCCATGAGTCAAAGTTATAAACTTGTATAAACTTATTATAAATGATTTAGTCTTCATTATATGCTATACCTTTTACTGGATTACTTTCTTCACCAACCATAAAATCTTTCTTGGTGATACTGAATGTTCTACATAGAGCTGGAATGTATTTCTCACCAAACTTATAGACATAAATGGAACCAGTGGTTGAACAGATTAAAAGTTTATTGGGGCACCCACTAAATGCGCAGAATGAAATGCAGCTGTTTATCATAGTTGCTGACCTGTATATCAAACTACTGGATAACAAATTCCAAACCTAAGAGAAGTAGAAATTGTTTAGGGACACATACTACAAAATGATTAATATACAAATAATAATTCTAGCAAACCTTGAAATGATTGAAGTCTTCTACTGAAACAAGTAAGTCCTCTGATTCAGAGGAAAATGAACAACTGTTGATTTGATTTGAATCTGTTTTCAGTATTGCATGGGAATGAAACCCATCACCATTTCCTGGTGTGAACAAATTTTTCTGGAAAATAGAATCAAATCTAATTTAATTCTCATTAGGTTCAAATTATTTTGTAAATTTTGAGAATGAAAATTCATTTTCACTTCACACTCTTCGAATCATTCATTCCTGTTGGACTTGTTTGTTAACTTTAGGGGTCAATCCACCAATGAGAAAGTTTCACTTCAAATCTTAGCCATGATATAGTGACTGACTTTTTAATATTTTTAGGTGAGTAATCACTGGTCTCAAGTTTAGAACTAATATTTGGTGTAACTTGTCATGAGTCTAAATGAAAAAAACACCATCCACTTGTATTCTCTTACACTTGAACTTATAAGGACATACTTATGACTGTATTTATACCTATAATCTACGTCAAGCATTGTCCCTAAATAAACTGCAAATTTTATGGCTGATTAAGTAGAAATTGGACTGCATAAACTAAATTAATCACACAAATACACATTGAGTAGATAATAGAAATTAAAAATTATTAAAAAACAATAATCTATTTCTGACTTACTGAAAGATGTACAATCCATATTTCTCTCAAAATGCAAAGAGATAACCATTTGTTGCTGCAACTCATTGCACAATGGGTACAACAGCCTATGTTTTCTCCAATAACCACTCCATTTTTACAGCCTGGGAATATGTTGGAAGAGGACATTTAAATTGTGATGCTGTCATAATTTTGATTTTAGGTAAAAACAAACATTTCTGAAATCTGCCTGTTCACCTCCTGTGCTTCTTGAGGAACACAAGTCCCAAAGTATCACTTTATCCTCACTACACGAGCAAAGAATTCTCCCATCTTGTGAGCATGCAATCGTGAAAATCACTTTTTCATGCCCAGTGAAAATAGAACTCTAAAATATTTCAGAATAGATTTTATAGATATTTTGAACATGCTTTACTTTCATACCAGAGTACAAGTTACTTACTATTTGAGATTTATTATTCTGATTTATCACCGATATTTTAATTTCATCATACCCAACTTTAATGATTTTATTTCCAGAAAATATTGGAATGCATTTTCCTAAACCGCCATCCAAATTCAATTCCGATGCCTTTACTACCTCAAGAACCATGATTTTGAATAAAGTTTAGTTTCATTGAATTCAAAGATGTTACCAGGAAAATAAGGCTTTCTATAGACCGTTCCTTGCTTGCTTTCCTTCTCAAATTGTGGATTGTACCATTAGGAAATAAATCGTAAACAAACATCTGTTGCTATGATTACGATTTATCGATTTTTGTATGCAAATATGTTTAAAAATTAACGAAATTATGAGTTCCTGTCCCCATTCCGCGTTATTATACCAATTTAAATCTTTTAGTGTGGTAAAATAAGTTTCTATCACCGACTTCTGTTAATTTCTTAATTTAAAATTAATTTTGCGATTGCCCTTGAGCATTCTCTCGCTGTCTGTTTTTTCTGCGAAGCCTTAAGGATTCTCAGTTTAGCCATTACGAGTATAACTATTGCGGCATTTACAGCTAATTATGCGAAGAGACAGGATATGGACCATCGTCCTTATCCTTACTCTGTGCAATGACGGTCTGTACATATCATACATATATTGTAGCCGCTGAATGACGACACAAAATTGCGGGAGATTTAGTCCTGTATCGTTGGATTTGAACGAAAAGATTGAATATACCTTTACTCAATACTGTCTTGTTAGACATTAGACTTCGAGAAAAGTTCCAAATAGCCGTTGTTTACGAGCAAACTAACCGCTGAAGAATTCCAACTAGAAGTATGACTGGTTGGAATTCTTCAACGGTTAGTTTGCTCGCAAACGGCTATTTGGAGATTTTCTCGGACTATAATGTTTTGCCACAGCCGTGTTTTTTTTCCTTATAGATACAGTCTTGTTAGGTAGAATAAAGGGAGACGTCCTTTTCTCACAACAATTGAAGAAATTATGAGTTCCACAAGACCTCGCCTATGTGAATTTTATTCAGTTTCACGAATATTCGTTATAATCGAAATTTACAATCAAACGAATCATATCAATCGTTTGATTGTTACTAAGTGAACGAATTGCGCTTCGTTTCGAATTTAGCGATTATCTTTACCTTTAAAAGTAATTGTTTTTAAATAAATTGTTTGCAATTGTTAAAGTTTCTTAGAATCTTTAAACATAGCAAAGTAATTTGAGGCACTCCAATGTTGAAATCAAGGAGATCTTTAACCGCTCGGTCCCTCCTATCTTCCTCGTTTCTCCCTCAAGCGGACTTGTTCCCGGTGAACTTTCCACCCTTAGAACAGAGTCGGACGCCCTCGCGTCAATACTCATGGCATATTCCAGCTTGAGCTGTCTTCTTTCTTCCCAGTTCCTCTGATGGCTCTGATGAGAAGACTCGATCAGGGTGAACTTTCCAACGTTGATTCATTTCCAACGCCGTATGTACATACATACATACTCGGAGAGTGAAGACGTGTTTTCGACTCGCTCATCGTTTGTTTGTGTTTGTGTTTTCCGTGTGGTAAAACCGCTGTGGTGTCATTTTGTTTATTACTAAAGTGTGCAGCACAGTGTTCTACCCCTGGTGCGTTGTGGGGAAAATTTTCCCCCAGTTATTTCTATTTAAAAATCAACTTTTAAATTTCGAGCAAGTGAACCGATCAAGTGTCTCGCCCACCCGAAAGTTTCGCCGCTCGGGCTCGAGCCCGATCGGATGCGGCAGATTTTTTCTGCGAAGAAAAGAGTTCTATTAACGAGGTATCATCCGTAATATCATCATCACCATTGACACCTACCATGTCTGGAGCGGCGGGAGATGTCTGTTCGCAGCAGTTTCTAACACCTGGAAGATTGAATCGTGTGACTAGTGAAGACCTTCTCAACTCACCATCCACCGTCTTGAGGAGGGAAAAGGGAGTCGTCATAGCGACTACTAGCATCTCTTCTGCCACATCCTCCACGTCCGTCCCCACTAGCAGATTATCCATCACAGATAATAATATAACGAAATCCCTTACCGATTCAAGTGTGAAAACCGTTATTCGTCCAATAGTACCGCAGTTGTCTTCAAATTTCCCGTCGACGCAGTCTGTTACGGTGACCTTGACGACTAACACCTCCCCCTCGGCCCGGGCTTTACAGTCGATTACGACGGCCTCCGAAATGCCAATCGTCCCTGCTTTTCTTAAGAATTCCAAAGTTTTAACCCCAACCCATCTTCCACCGAAAACAACTTATGCCGGAATCACAGCAGGACCGACGCAACGTAAGGACTCAGCTGTAGAAAGCACGGACAACGATCTCGGCAAAATCAAGAAAATTATTCCTCTAGCAACAGGTCCCTGCAGGAAATTAGGAATCCTAATGCAGGCCTTGCCATCGACTCCACTTAGCGACTATGTCATTGCGTTGGCCGATTTGATAGGAGGAAGCAACATGACGCACGCCACCCGGCTATCGAACGGCAGAATATGCATATACCTGAAAGACGAAGACTCTCTTAATAAATTCATGACGAATCACGGGGGACTTACAATCAAGGAAAACTTTGTTGTTGCAAACCGAATGTCACAAAAAGTGCAACGGATGGTAATCTC